>SJYA01013162.1:0-11236 GCA_006410615.1 Neotragus moschatus
GCTCTTTCTAATCTGCTGTTTCCCAGTTTCTCTTGTCCCCTACATTACTGTAATGCTCCTAAGGAACAAAGATGATCCCATCTAAGTTGCCATTTTTCCTTTCAGTTTCAAAAGAAGGCACAGAAATGTTACTTTTACTTACTACAGGGAGTAGCTCTATTTTCCTGTTACTCTTTCTTTTCAGTGTCAAACATGGCGTCTCATCTCTTGGTTTCATTTCAAGCTAAACAAATGAACTTAATAGCATTGCATTTTAATAAGAGTTGGAAATATGGGTTCCTGCTACTTCAGGACTTTTTCTTGAGAGAGGGGGGCCATAGAATGGTAACATCAGCTTTCATAGTGATTAACATTGGATTTTTAGTTTACCATTCTTCCAAATGATATTTTTGCCAATTATAATTGAACATGTTTTTAGAACCTCAATTTTCTCACCTAAAGTTATTCCCCTAGACATACTTTAAAAAATTTTTAATTAATTACCATTTTACTGATTAATTACTTAACTGACTCTTAACCCAATAATCGAATAGTCTAGTTTTAACAGAAAAAGCAAAAAAGAAAACAAAACCAAAAGAAGTCCACACAAGGAGTTTTTTCTTAACTAGAAAGATTTCTGGATTGATTGGACAGTCACGGGGCAGGGTAGAGGGAGGGGCACATTGTTCCCTCCTGCCCACAGGAAAATCATTATTCTGACTTCTAACACCATGAATTCATTTTGCTTATTTTTGTACTTCATATAAATGGCATCATACAGTATGTGCCTTTTTGTAGCTGGCCTCTTCTGCTCCACATATGTTTGTGAGATTCAGGCCTGTCGTGGATATAGCAGGGCTCATTCATCCATATCGCTATATGGCATTCCATCATGGAAATAGGCTGCAATGCATTTATTTATCCAGCCTGTTGTCCATGGGCATTTGGGTCTTTTCTGGTTTAAGACTATGCTGAAGAGTGATTCTGTGAACATTCTTGTCCATGACTTTTGGAGAATATGTGTTTGTATTTCTTTTGGATAGATACATATCCCAAAGAAGAAATTCTGGATCATTCAGGAGGGATTATTTAGCCAGAAATCTTGTTTTGTTCCTCTCTTCCCACCCTGCCATCTTCTGTAGGTGATGGTAGTTATGGGAGTTTAGGCTTGGGTGAGGCCTCTCAGAACATAGACCTGGCTGGTGTTTTTCTGATTCTGCCGTCAACTGGAGCAGTGCCCCTTTTATCTGGCTCAGAGACAGTGCTAGAATTCCACACGATGTTTAAGAACAAGTTCTATAGCTTTTAAAAAATGAGTTTGGAAACAGATGCTTTTGGTTAAGAGAGGGGAAAACGGGCCTCCGTGATGGCCTTGGGAGGGCCAATGCGCCTGGACGGTGCTGGCTCTTTATGGCTGTTTCTTCACTGAGCCCTCCCACCAGTCCTAGGAAGCCACCATGTCCTTCTTCCTGTTTTACAGCTGAGGAAACTAAAGGGCAAAGCAGTTCGGTGACATTCCAAAGCACAGACATCTAAAGAGCTGAACCCAAGCAGTCTGACTCCAGGACTCCTCTCCTTAATGATCCAAACCAGAACGTGCTGCTCCCATGCACTCCATTTCACAGTCTCTCACAGACTGTCAAGAGCCGGTGCGATACATTACGATCACAGTGTTTGACCCTTCTGGTCCAAATTTTTCTTTCCCTGGTAAATCTATTGCCCAAGGAGCCACAGTATCATAGAGACAGGCCCAAACCAAAGCGATCCCCTTAGTCTCTTTTTTCCCCTTTCTAAGCCCATTTCAGAGCAGGATCTAACCCTTTGTCTTAGCCATTCTGCATGCTCATTCCTCTGTGATTATTGCTCAAGACCTGGGAGATAAGCATGATTAATATTACTAGCCCTTATTTTGTCCTTCTTCCCGCTTAGGTACCCCAACCCCCTCACTATGCTCTAGCCACACTGGCCTACTCAGTATGCCTCAGAACCTTTGCGCTCACTGTCCTTCCAGCTGGAATTCTCTTCCCCACATATTCTCATGGGTTAGTTTCTTGTTTCCTCCAGGGCTCTGCTCAAAGTCACCAAATTAACAGAGACCTTCTCTGACCTCCCTGTATCAAATTAACTCTTCATTGCTTTCCACTTCCTGACCTGCTTCACTTTCCTTCCAAGTATTTCTGCTACCTGGCATGTGATAAATTCATTTGCTTTGTTTTATATCAGTTGACAGACAAGGTAGGCTTTTAATCATTGTGCATCCCGGGCACACCAATAAATACTGAATGAATTAACGAAACTGGCTTGAAAATTCAGAAAATTGATACCCAAAGAAGGTAGCTAGAACTGACATTGAACAGGGGAAATTCTTAGGCGCCATATCCTTTTACATTTCCAATATTATTTTTACATTCTTTCTTTTTTCTTGATTGTTCTCATCAGAGGTTTATCTTTTCATTAGGCTTTTCAAAGAACCAGCTTTTGGTTTGGTCGAGACTTTTATTTGATGCCTTTCTTCTTGTCCAACTCTGTATTTATTTACTTTGGTTTGTGTATGTCTGTTTTATCTCCACACTTTAAAGATTGTTTGAGTGCTGAAACCATAGCCAACCACAACTGTGATGAGGCTTGCTGACTCAGTTAGACCTTGAACCTCCATGTTTGGGAGTCCGTGGTTTAAGCCTTTCCTTCTCCTGCCCTCCTGGTTTTACATGGGCCACTGGAGTGGAAAAGAGCAACACTTAGATTTTTAAAAAGGAACAGATTATCCAGTTATCATTTAAACTAAGCTATTTTTCAACAGCATCTCAGTTCCTTTGGATTGGTTTCTAACCTGTGAGTATGATTGCTATTATTATATCATTTGTTAATGCCCTTCCTACAAATGTCTTCTATTAATTGCAGTGTTGCTTATATGATTTTACTGTTGTAATTAAAACTACGGGGAGATGAAAGTTACACTAGAATGAAAAAGTTCAAACCGCACTTCAAGGCTCTTTTCTCTGACTCTCAGTGAAATCTAACTATACTAGAATAATAAGACAGGAAATCTATCTTTATAATTAGGAAATGAGTGGAGTCAGAAGGAAATGGTAAGAAGGTGCAGCCCTAAGGCCTGTTTCTCCCAGTGACCACAGAAGCCAGTAGCAAATAGACCTATGTGGACAGGGAGAATTCTGTGCATGGATCTTCATGAGTGGAGGTGTGTGCTTGGGGAGCAGGGATGGGATTGATGGCAGCCTAATATCTATTTAAAACCTGTAACCTCTGGGGTAAAGTTGTAGTCTAGAGAACACTGAATGGTTTCACAGGAGAAATGTCATCTGAGGAACCCTGCCTTATAAAGTGGTGAAGTGGTCATAAATTTGTTTGGAGATTCTCATGTCTCCTTCTGGCTTTGGTTTGCAACCTGATAGGCTTGACTTTCCCCAGGAGTCCCCTGACACCATGTCCACTTGTGTTAAGATCTAGGCATTTAGTTGCTATGTGAAATGTGATCAGGGAAAGCACTGAGGGTTCTGCATCTTGGAGAGGTGGTCTCTGACTTGAAGGAAAATTGGGGGTGAGAAAGAACTAAAGAGAAAGTGAAAGGGGGAAAGAGAGACATGAAGACCAGGGGTGGGAGCCACGGCACCAGACAGATACATTTGGGCTGTGAGGATAATGAAAAAGTAGACCAGTACTGCCCTCCTAAAGATGAACATTTCACCCAGTTCAGCTTTTCAGGCTCCCACCATTGAGTTACACAGTGAGAGATGAGTTGACTCCTAATGTTCCTTCCAGCTGGAACCTCCTTTTATTCCAGATACAAGTAACACCTTGTCTGTGAGGCAGGACAGCTTTCAACATACGTTGAGAGGTCAGAGGTCAGCGGTCACCTAGTGCCATCCAACTGTGAATATAGGAAGTGTTCCCTGCAGGTCCTGGGTACAAAGGCATTTGGGTCCAGTGTCTGGACAGTCACAGACCCAGGATAGGGGACTGTGTTGAGTCCTGTGGGAGTCAGTCTGGATTCTCTGGACTCCAGATACGATGATCCAGTGGGATGGTATAGCCACTATATGCAGAGCTGTCTTCACTAGTCAGTCCCTCAGTGTGCAATACTAAGGCAGTGTTCTCTTTTAGCAAATGGCATTCAAGTTCCAGATACCAGCTGTATGTAGCAGGAGGAACAGGTTATGTTCTACTTTTTTAAAGATGTCAGAGAACAATGTGTATTAAGTATAAGTTCAGGTAAGGAAGATTCGAATTTTCCAATGATAAGCAGAGAGTGAAAAGTTTCAACATAAACACAGGTGATTTATTTACCACACAATATCAAGAATATCAAGCCAGGCAAGGAAGCATGAGTGTGCCAGTAAAATCTTGACAAATACCAGAAGGAAAATGAGAACCCAACTTACTAAGTGGTGGGCAAGAATCTGTGGTGATAGAATTCTTTTTATAGAGCCCATGTAGAAATAAGTGTAGTGTTCTTGAACAGTAGCCCATTTATACTGGAAGATTTCTCTGACATATACAAGCAAGTCGGTTCACTGAGGATGACTCTTCCCATCAGGACAGTAACCTGATTGTTTTTTTCTCAGCTTAATAACCAGTTTACTCTTGACCAGAATATTCAATTGTCAAGAACTCTAAGGCTGTAATGTCTTATATGGCAACCACTAGCCACTAGTAGCTATTGAGTACTTGAAATGTGGCCAGTGTGATTAAAGAGCCGAATTTTAAATGTTATTTTATTTTAATTAATGTAAATTAAAAGACTTACACTTGATTCAGTTTTTGGAAAAGTTTTAGTATCTTTGGAGCAATTTTGGTATTGTGAATCTACTTTTCCAGCTGTCTATTTCATGAAATCAAAATACAGATCAAGTATCCATATTTCTGATGAAAATTTATCACCCAAATTGAGATGTCCTTTGGGTGTAAGAAAAACACATGTAATTTCAAAGACTTAATATGAAAAAGAGAACGCAAAATACCTCATTAGTATTTTTTTTATATTGATCACATTTTGAAATGATAGTATTTTATACAGTGAGTTAAAATCCGTTATGAAGCTTAATTTCACCTGATTCTGTTGCAGTTTTTCTTTATACTTTTAAAAATCTGGCCACTGAAAAAAGTAAAGTTACATATGTGGCTTGTCTTCTTGCATTACAGTTTAATTGCATAGTGCTTTAGGTGCCACGTTTGCGGGTTAAGGCTAGCTTTGCCACTGAAGATTGAAATGGATTGGAATCTCAGGACGATGGTGGCCCCTCAGCCTCACATGGAACTGAAAGTTTGCCTTATTCTTTCCTTCGGTTCCCTGAACTCACCCACTAGGTGATTATCTAATGCAAATCTCTGTATGCTGAGAAAGCTAGGTTTTACTGGATTCTGGTGTGTTCTGTTTAAGCCTTAAACTTGGTGAAGGATCTAGTTGGTAGACAGTTTCAGGATGCTGGGCTTCTTCCTAGAACCTATCTGAATCTGGGTTCCCTGGCCAGACTCTGAGACAGAGGTTTGTGTTCAGGAAACTGACTGGGGAAGCTGGCAGGATCAACACAGGCTGAAGGGAAGTAAGGGGACCAGCAGGGGAGGACTGGAATGGCCATGCCACACAGTGGAGACATCCGCTCTGGAGGCAAGTTGACCCTTTGGAGTCATACCAAATTGAGGTGAGGAGATTGGGTGTCCATGTCCACCGGTTGACCAGTCTTTGGGTGCAGGTTGCCCCTGGGGAGGGGACAGAATGAACCTCGAGGGAGGCGGCTCCATTCACAGACGGCAATTCCCAGAGCAGGAAACAGCAGCCAGCACTCAGCAGCTGGGGGAAGAAGCCCTCCATCTAGGACAGGGTGTCTGGGCAACCCGCCATCCACCATCACATCTCAGTCTTGGTCTAACCATCAGCCCCCAGCCAGACTTGGCAACACCAAACCTTTTGAGTGCCATCATCCTAGACCTGGAGAGTGAGGAGGAGGGTATGTGTCCTCTCAAATTCTTCTCCTTCCTGTCCTGGAATGAACCCCAATGTCTAGAACACAGAAAGACTGAGGGGTTGGGAGAAGGGAGAGAGGAATGGAGAGGGAGAAGAGAAGGGTGAATCCACAGCTGCCAGTGTCCTCAGTCCCATGGTGGTCGAGGTCTGCATACCGCTGCCGAATCGGTCCCTGGGAGCTTGACTCTGATTTTTCTCTCTGTGTCTATCTGTCCATCCATCTGGTGGTTCTGTTTCCTCTTTTCGGTTGTGTCCTCTAGGCTATGTTTACATCATGATCCTGCTTCTTCCTAAGCGTTTCCCCTGCGTATTTGTAAATGCCCAGTAGTCTGTGATCACTAGACAGGTACATTTCCCATAGGCCTCTTCTGCTTCTGCAGCTCATTATCTGTAATTTAACAGCTGTGCATGTCATGTGTGTCTGTGCTCACATAGGGATGCGCACACTTTTAACTCCCACACACCTCTAAAAGTGCATTAGCATGAACTGGGTTAAAGCTGCCCCCAGCTACCTCATTTCCCCTCCTGCCCTCCTCGAGGGTCCCTTTCCTATCTCCAGCAGCCTCGCTCTTTGCGTCTCATTTCATGCTGTCTTTAAGAGAGAAATCTCATCATTTCCAATTTAGGGGCTCCTATGCCCTCCCCTGGTACATGTCATGACCATTGCCAACTTGTTACAGCGCCACAAGAGAATTCGGAACTCTGATTTATCCACCAGAGGGAATGAGTCAAGGGAGGATGGAGTGTGTGTGGGAGGATTGGCAGGGAAGGACCATAGTTTTCAGAGCTTTAGGATGCTTGAGATTAGCTGGGTTATGTCACATGATGAATCTGATCAGTAATCTAAAGGAAAAGCAAGGCAGCCTTTGTTTAATTTTCAAGAGGGGCTGAAGACATGTCACTGGGGCTCTGGGACAGCTGTTGAGGAAAGCTATAATGAACTTCTTAATCCTTCTCTTTCTTTTCTCGAAAAGTGGTATGTAGTGAGGATGGTCATATAGTTCATAACAGCTTCATAAGTCTCCCTCTGCCCTGCTCATCAGGCAGGAATTAGACATCTTCTGTTGGGCTCAGTTTGTGGGTCTGGCACATAGTGGGGACTCAGATGTTCACTCAGTGTGCAGTCAGTTAGGTCTCCCAGCTGTCTTGATTTTGGTTCTCTCGGAAATAAACTTGAGACAATGAGCCTAGTATAGGCTTCCCTGGTGACTCAGAGCGTAAAGAATCTGCCTGCAATGCAGAAAACCTGGGTTCGATCCCTGGGTCGGGAAGATCCCCTAGAGGAGGGCATGGCAACCCACTCTAGCATTCTTGCCTGGAGAATCCCCAAGGACAGAGGAGTCTGGCCATGGGGTCACAAAGAGTCAGACACTACTGAGTGACCAGCACATAGGTAGTTTATTTGGGGGATTTGGAAACACTAGTACATCATGAGGATATGACACAGGGAAGGGGGTTGCCCGTGGAGGGGTACTGCCAAGCTTAGTCCTGTAGGAGAATAATCTCTTGCATGGGGCAAGGGAGCTGAAGTATTTATACTCTGCCTTTCTGAATCAGGGCTTTCCTAGTGGCTCAGCTGGTAAAGAATCTGTCTGCAATGCGGGAGACCTGGGTTTGATCCCTGGGTTGGGAAGATCCCCTAGAGAAGGAAATGGCTACCCACTCCAGTATTCTGGCCTGGAGAATTCCATGGACTGTATAGTTTATAGGGTTGCAAAAAGTTGGACAGGACTGGGCGACTTTCACTTCACTTCCTGAGTCATTGGTTGAAGGCTGCTTCTGAGGGTGTTAGTTTCCCATCATTTCCAGTCCACCTTGTGCATGGTCTGAGTGGCCTTTTACAGTACTGGTTCAGGAAAATTGGCCCTCAGGCTCAGAGATGCACGCTGGCTGGTGAAAATCTACTGGTGCTAACCTGAAAGGTCTGAGGGCTATGTATGGAGCACTGACAGGATCTGCTCCAATANCCCCTAGAGAAGGAAATGGCTACCCACTCCAGTATTCTGGCCTGGAGAATTCCATGGACTGTATAGTTTATAGGGTTGCAAAAAGTTGGACAGGACTGGGCGACTTTCACTTCACTTCCTGAGTCATTGGTTGAAGGCTGCTTCTGAGGGTGTTAGTTTCCCATCATTTCCAGTCCACCTTGTGCATGGTCTGAGTGGCCTTTTACAGTACTGGTTCAGGAAAATTGGCCCTCAGGCTCAGAGATGCACGCTGGCTGGTGAAAATCTACTGGTGCTAACCTGAAAGGTCTGAGGGCTATGTATGGAGCACTGACAGGATCTGCTCCAATAGCTAAGTTTTCTTCATTTGTTCACTGAACAGGTATTTATTGAGCTGCTCCTATGTTCTTGTCACTGTCCTTAGTGTCGAGGATACAACAATAAACAAAGCACATACAGATCTCTGCCGACAGAGCTTATAGTCCAAGCAGGAAGAGAGACCAACATAGGAGACCAACATAGACAGAATACATAAATTGTATAGCTTGTCAGGTGCTGAGAATGCTATGAAAAATATAAAGGTGGAGGATATGGATCGCTGAGGGTGCCATATTACATCAAGCAGTTGGGGGACGCCTCATTGAGTAGTTGACATGTGAGTAAAAATCTGGTGTGAATGTATTCTGTGGAGATCTGGGAGCAAACAGCTCCAAGCAGAGGAAACAGTAATGCAAAGGTCCTGAGGCAAGAGTGTGTGTCTGGCATGTTCAAGAAAAGCAAGGAGGCTTTGCTCTTGTGTGCTAGGAGCAGAACGGATGAGGCATGAAGTGATGGGGTAGGGGATACACTGCAGGTCACACAGAACCTTTGGGTGATTGTAGGTCCTTTGCCATTTATTTTGAATGAAACAAAGAGCCACTGAAGGGCTTTTTAACAAAGAAGGGACCTATTCTGGCTTATGTTGCTGTGCTGAGGACATACTGAGACAGGGGAGGGGTAGATGGAAGCAAGGAGGCCCATCAGGAAGCGCATCTTCTAGAACCTTCCATTTCACTCCATATTCACTCCATGAATAAAAGTTGAGAGTCAGAACAGACCTCTTGAGGCCACATGTGGCATAACACATTTTCTGCTGCATTCTGTTGGCTTAAACAAGTCAAGATAAGCGTAGATTCATGGGAAGGAGAAATAGTCTCACCTCTTGATGGGAGGAACTACAAAGTAATTTCGTATGGCATGTGGAAACTAAAAAGGGTAATTACCATGACTATTTTGGCAAACAATCCTCCATAGTGAACAATGTCATGTTGAGCTGTCAGTATCCCTGTTCTTAAAATATCCTTGGGTCAGCACACCTCATATGATGGAGTAAAATGTAAGGTCCAAAAAGATGTTCCATGTTGAATGTAGACCATGGTGGCCATGTCTGCCACTGGGTATGCATATACCAACTCAAGATTCAAGATGGGGTGTGGGCAAGTTGGAAAAGCACTTCCATGTAATGGCCTTGTTCCTTTTAACACCATGAAGTATTTCTTTCTCAGCTTCCTTCTTCCCTTCTCATTGCTGCCTCTTCCAGGCCTCTGTATCCTTCTTTCTTGAGAATAAAGATCCATCTTTTGTATCATGAAGAGAACTTTCCAGATCTTTAGTAACTTTACTCTTGACCATTTTGCACTGAATCTCCCAGTTCACTTCCAGTAACTTCCAAGGGATTTTCCCAACCCAAATCAGGACCCCAACCCTAACCCCCAAGATGAATTCTGTGTCAGTTGTTAATACTCCTTTTCTATCTGCTTTAGTAATGGATGAGCCTCATTTGAGAATGAAGCTATTTGGGGTTGTTCTCTGAGTAGTGCAGAGAGAAGTATTCTGAAGGTGATGTTGACCAAAAGGTCTGATACTAGGTTCTTGTATTAGAATAATTGATGGGTATGTTTCCTGACGGGGCTTCCCTGGTAGCTCAGCTGGTAAAGAATCTGCCTGTAGTGCAGGAGACCCTAGTTCAATTCCGAGGTTGGGAAGATCCCCTGGAGAACAGGTAGGCTACCTGCTCCAGTATTTTTGGGCTTCCCTGGTGGCTCAGACAGTAAAGAATCCACCTGCAATGTGGGAGACCTGAGTTCAATCCTTGGTTTGGGAAGATGTTTCCTGTTTCTTTGTTTGTTTTTAGTTTTCCTCCCAACACCTAAAACCTGGTAGACTCTCAGTTAATTTGACCGTGGAATTGAGGTCAGTTCCTTCAGTAGTCTACCTGATACCTCAGACCTTCCCCTCTTCTTCTCAACCTAGGGGGGAAGGATCTTGAAGCACTGCTGTAGATTAACCAGATTTTTGTGATTTAGTTCAGCACTGTCCAGTAGAACTTTATATGATCTCAGAAATGTTCCATATCTGTGCTAATATGGTAGCCACCAGCCATTTATAGCTGGCTACTTAGCACTGATCATGTGGTTAGCACAACTAAGAGATTGGATTTTTAACTTGCCTTAATTTTATTTTAATGTCATTTGCAATTTTAGTTAATTTAAATTTGAACTTTAGTACCAGAGTAGACTGTGCAGTTCTAGATAGTACTTCTCAAACTTTTCCACTGAAGTGTTCCTGGTGGTAGAGAAGAGAATTAATACCTTGATAGCATGGCAGATACATGTTTTCAAACGCAGAATTATGTGGAAGTCTTGACTTTAGAATGCGTGATGAGTTTTGCATTCATGATATATGTGATTTTAAATATGTCTCCCCCACTGTGGAGCAGAGTGGATGGACCTCCTTAGCACACACTGCTGTGTACTCTTGTGGATTCATGAGTGCCAGCTGAGATAGGTGAATGCATTGCGAGGAAGCTGCGTTAAGGTTTAAACACCACAGTCTTCCTATTTTGAGCACAGCCTGAGAATGAAAACATCTCATGCGCCACCCATTCCATGGTAGGAATGACCTTCTGGCTGGTGTGAGCTAGAAAGCTCTCACTGTAATGCAAACTGTCTGTTTAATAAAACAACCCCCCCCCCCCTCGAAAGCTCTTCACATGCATTCGATGAATCTGGTGGTGTCCATAACTTTTTGTGACATTTACTTGAACAAGCCATGGGGATGACTTGGTGGTCAGTGGGCACTGACATTTAAGGAAGAGAAGACAAACTTTGGCTGCCCCTGACATAAGTGCAGGCGGCCGAGAGGAGCCACCCTGCGTCCGAGGCCAGGGGCGGGGGCCGGGAGGAGCAACCCAACATCCAAGGAGTTGTGGCTGGCATGAGCGCAGGAGGGCCTAGAAGAGCTATCCCACGTTGAAGGTCAGGAAGGGCGGTGGTGTGGAGATACCCCT
>SJYA01013163.1:0-11240 GCA_006410615.1 Neotragus moschatus
AACTCTGGGAGTTGGTGATGGACAGGGAGGCCTGGCATGCTGTGATTCATGGGGTCACAAAGAGTGGGATATGACTGAGCAATGGAACTGAATTGAACTGATGCAAAAAAATGCATCTTTGAGATCCAAGACTGTAAACCACTTGGCACTGGGTAGGATTTCTCCCAAAATTACATAGGGATTGGGTACTGTGGGATGGAGGGGGACTATAGCTTCATTTATGATCCGGAGATCTTGAACCACTCGCCAGACTCCATCTTTTTCCTTACTGAGAGGATTGGGGTGTTACATGGCGAATTTTTGGGGACCAATAGCCCACAAGCAAGGAATTTATTTGTTAAAAGCTGTAGTGCCTCCCGAGCCTCTCTTTTGAGGGGATATTGTTTCCGGTTAGGAAACCAAGTGGGATCTCGGAGGACAATGATGACCAGTTCAGCTTGGTGGGCTCGTCCAGGAGTCCTCTCGTCCCACACCTGGGGGTTAATTTTGTCTTCCCATAGTTTTTGGTCTCTCTCTATTGAAGGTGTAATGGGTTCTTCAGTAGTAACCAGAAGCTGCAGGGCTCTAGAAGCTGAAAAACTTCCCATCACAAGAGTGGTCCCCAGTTAAGTGAGTGTATCTCTTCCCAATATGGGAGTAGGACACTCAGGGACCACCAGAAACTGGTGGGGAAATATTTGTCTATCCCAGCAACAAAGAAGTGCTTGGGTGAATCTTTTGTAGTTGTTTTTCCTGTAGCACCCAAAATGGTACAGGTTTGGGAGGAGAAGGCTCTGGACTAGGAGATCACGACAAAGTAGGTAGCCCTTGTGTCAACCAAGATATTCTTGGACCTACCTGCCACATCCAGTTGCACCCTTGGCTCCAAACCTGTGATGGTTATCTGTGACAGCGGGTTGGCTGGAGCGGGTGCTTCAGTCCTGTTGAACCATTGTGAGGGAAGGCTTGGCGCTTGAACTTGAGGCTCTTGGGTCCCAAGGGCAGAGTGCTGCCCAGTGTCCCAGTTGATGGCATTTGTAGCAAGCCATTTTAGGAGACTTGTCCCAGTTTGCACACTCTTTGGCCCAATGCTTCGTCTGTCTACAGATAAGGCATTTGTCTCGTGCCTTGTCCTTCAAGGACAAGGGGTTTGCCATAGGGCTTCTCTGGAGGGCGGCCAGCATCTGGGCATGCCCTGTCTCTTTCTTTCTCTCCTTCTCCTGGGCCTTGGCCTCCTTCTCCTGTTCTCTGTTATAAAAGGTATTGGTGGCTGTCTGGACCATCTCATCTAAAGAGGCAGCGGTGTCCTACTGTTGTAACTGTTGTAACTTAATTCTGATATCTGATGCACATTGGGACAGGAATTTGTCCTTTAAAATCACCTGTCCCTCATAAGAGTCTAAGTCCAGATTGGTAAACTTTTGGAGGGCCTCTTTTAGCCTTTTCAGAAAGGCAATGGGGTTCTCATTGGGCTCCTGAGTTATTGCTGAGACCTGAGCATAGCTAATTACTTTTTGTTGGGCTACTTTCAGTCTTGCCTTCACACAGATTAGAAGATGATCCCTTTCCCAGATGTGCTCAGGGTCATTATAATTCCAATTAGGATCAGAGGAGGGGACTGAAGTTTCCCCTACTGGGTATTTATCGCTTGACATGTGAAGAACTTCGGGCTTCCTTTAAGACCCTAGTATGTTCAGGGTCACATAAAGTTTGACTAAATATGATCATGATGTCCTTCCACATCAAGTCGAAGACCAAGGTAGTATGTTGGAATGTATCTATATATTTGCGTGGGTCATCTGTATAGCTTCCCAGGTCTTGTTTGATCTGTCTTAGTTCTAAGAGGCAGAAGGGCTTATGGACCCAGGTTGGTCCAAATTCTCCTCCAGTTTCAATTAAGGGACATACTCGAGCTGGCTTTTGTGGAGGGGGTGCTCCTGGATATGGGGGCACGTTTGGATACAAGGAAGGAGCACCAGGGAACTCGGGAGCTAGGGAAGGCTCCAGTCTCTTTGGGGGCATGGGAGGTGAGACTTTGGCGGGGTGGGGTGGGGGTTCCTTCTCTTGGTTGCCTGTGCCTAACACCACTTACCTAGTAGGCTCACTTTTAGGGTGTCCCTGTTAGGGACATTAAGGTATTTTAATAATAGGCTGGGTAGAGCAATGTTGCCTACAAGGGGTAGGGTCCTGATTGTAGGAGTTAGTAATTGGCTTAAGAACAAATTTGTTAAGAGGCAACAGATCAGATGTTCCATAAAAGTGGAGTGGAGATTTGATCCAAGGGTATGTTTGTAACTTTAGGAGAAGGGTGGTAAGGGTTTGGGCCCAAACGGACTGTGAGGCTAACTCCCAAAGGGGCAAACATTATCCCTGGAAGCCCAATTGCCTTTGAAGGGATGCCAGCTGATGGATTTCTAGCAGGCATTGTGTGCCTGTCACTCGCCCTAGCGGGTTCACTGAGAGATGCTGGTGTTGCACATGTTGTAGGAAACATGGAAGATGAAGGGCTGAATATCTAGAGGGGTTGGATATTATACAGTATTTCCCTCCCAAGGGCCATCTATTTTCTGGTTGTCCCTCCGGAAGATTGTAGAGGCAACATTGTGGGTCTGGATGGGGCTCAGAAAAAGAGCATGAAACAGGAGGGAAAGGGGCAGAGCACAACCTTTGAGAGAATGACAGAGCACAAGGGCATAATGTAAACTGATTAAAATCGATTGGGTCCAAGATGACAAGTCAAATTCAAGTAAAGCTTAATCCCCAATCTATAAACCAAAAGACACACCCGGAGGTGGCAGGACTGTCAAAAGACAGCAGAGTGGGTGGTTCCCCAATGGCTGGGATGATCCTCCCACTCCTTAGCATATGATTTCACCCCTCCTGCAAAACCTAGCCAGGCCCCATTCCACGGCCTGCACGCTGCAGAGTGCACTTCTTTCTGAATCCTAAACAATCTACCTCTTACCTATAGCTTTGTCTCTCACTGAATTTTTGCAATGAGACATCACAGCCTGAGCTTCATGGGTTTTGGCCAGGCTCAAGTCTTGGAGAGAGAGCTGAAGGACAGGAGGAAAAAGCAGTGGGAAAAACATGGCAAGGAATCCCCTTCATAGCCTGCCATAAAATCTGCTAAATATCTGACCGGTGCTCACTGTTTTCATTGGCCTGATCCTTGGCACAAAGAAAAGTAAGAACAGAAGAACCCCCACTGGCTTGGGTAACAGCTACTGGGGCTCAGCAGATAGTGCCTTTGGGACATACCAGAGAGCAGCCTCTCCAGAGTCCCTCAGTTGCCCCCACTGCCGCCCACCTGTTCGTGGCAGGGACGAGGGGAGGGGGAGGGGGGGTGCGGTTCGAGGAAACAAGAAACGAGAGGTTGTAAAGGAATTAAGATTTCCTTAGGCATATGTCCCTCCAGCTATAGGAGCGAGGACCTCCTACCTTAACCAGAGGTCTTCTGGAGTCTGAGACTGAGCCGCGTGAGCTTTCTGGTGAGTTCATTTTTCGGTGTCCCAGTTTCCAGCACGATAGGCCTCTTGTCACTTCCCTTGCGCTGGGTTTTCTTTGCGTTCCACTTCTACCCGGGAGCTGTGCTTGGCTTCCTTGCAGGGGCCTTGCCGAGGTTGTTTCAGTCAGATTAAATCCGAGTCACGGCACCATAGATGTCAGGCGAGTGTATGCTCCTCGGTCCTGTCTCGTCACAACGAAGATGTGGAGTGATGGACATTAAAGCCCTTGGCATGTCACAGCTCTCGAGTCTTGGACAGACTGTGTTACAGCCCTCAGGTCTTGAATGGACTGTGTTATAGCTCTTAGACAAATCAGTGTTACAGCTCTATTTTATTTAGAAAATAGCAGGAAAATCCATCCTTGAGGCGTGAGGGCACGTCAACCCAAAGACACGAAGAGAAGAGTGCCCCAGCGTGTGGGGGAAAGAGAGAGAGAGAGACAGCCCTTTGGCTCCTCTTTTTATATGTTTTTTCCTCCCCCTGAGCCTGCCCTGTGTAAATTGGGTCAGCCAGGAGTGTTGTTTGTTCTACCTGAGGTCCTCACTCCGGTCCTCGGACCTTCCTTTGTTCTGTTTTCGCGGGCTTTTCCCTTCCTTGTCTTTTAGCCACCACCATTCTGGATTCCTGTCTCCTATTCTAACTGCCTAATACATATGATAATAGTTATAGACATTCCTATTCCAGGAAGGAAGAAAATGGAACAGACATAAAAAGGAGTTCCTTGTCCTGATGAGTTTCAGAATTTGGCCCGGCAGAATCCCTTTCCCTGGTGGCTCAGATGGTAAATGTGGGAGACCTGGGTTGGGAAGGTTGATCCCCGATTGGGAAGATCTTCTGGAGGATGGCATGGCAACCCACTCCAGTATTCCTGTCTGGAGAATCCCATGGACAGAGGAGCCTGGAGGGCTACAGTCCATGGGGTCACCAAGAGTCGGAAACAACTGTGCGACTAAGCACACAGCACAACAATGAAATACACCACCGTTAGAAAGGATGATCATAAAGAATTAAGTCACAGGGGAGGAGGGGCACTTTCACGATGTAACCAAATCCCACACCTGCAGAGGTTCTCCTGAGCCCACGTAAGGCTCCCAGCCTGAGGGTCTGGCATCGAGGGGAGGAGCCCCCAGAACATTTGGTTTTGATGGCCAGCTGGGTTTGAGTGTAGGAGCTCCACAGGACTGGGAGAGACAGACTCCACTCTTGAGGGCACACACAAGGTTTCATGAGCAGTGGGCCCCAGGCCAGAGGAGTGACTCCATTAGGGCCTGAACCAGACCTACCTGCAGGTCTTGGAGGGGCTCCTTGAGGTGGGGTTGGCTGTGGCCCACTGCAGGGGCAGGAGCAGCAGTGGTGGGGGCCCTGTGGTATATTCCTCAGCTGAGCGCTCCTGGAGGTCACCGCTTTGACACTGAGACCTGTCCCTACCCAGCCACCTGTAGGCTCAGGTGCTGGGACACCTCTGGCCTTATTCGATTGGAAGAATCAGTATTGTCAAAATGACTATACTGCCCAAGGCAATCAAATTCAGTTCAATCTCAATCAAATTACCCATGGCATTTTTTACAGAACTATAGCATTTTTTTTTTTGTAATTTGTGTGAAAACACAAAAGACTCCAAATAGCTAAAGCAATTCCAAGAGAGAAAGACAGAGCTGGAGGAATCAGTCTCCCTGACATCAGGCTATATTGCGAACCTATAGTCATCAAAAGAGTGTAGTATTGGCACAAAAATAGAAATTCAGATCAATGGAACAAGACAGAAAGCCCAGAAATAAACACTTGCACAGTGTGCATATTTGTGTGTATGTGTGTGTGCTCAGTCATGTCTGACTCCCTGGACTGTAGCCTGCCAGCGTTCTCTGTCCATGGAATTCTGCAGACAAGAATAATGGAGTCGGTTGCCATTTCATTCTCCAGGAGATTTTCCCAACCCAGGGACTGAACGCACGTCTCTTGTGTCTCCTGCACTGGCAAGCAAATTCTTCACCACTGCTTGTGGAAAACAATAATGCTAGTGCATGGGTATTGTGAGGCTTAGATGCAAACATTCAGTCTGAGGCCCAGCTCAGTGTGGCTAAGCTGGTGGTTCAGGCCTGGATCTCTCACAAGGTTGTGGTCAGACTGTTGGTTGGGGCTGCAGACCCTTGAAGGCCTGATCAGGCCTGGAGGGTCCATTTCCAAGATGGCTCCCTCCTAGGCTGTTGGTTAGAGGCCCCAGTTCCTCAGTACATAGGCCTTTCCTAGAGCTGCCTGAGTCTTCATCCCACCATGGGCTTCCCTGGTGGCTCAGATGGTAAGTCTGCCTGCAATGCAGGAGACTCTGCTTTGATCCTTGGGTCGGGAAGATCCCCTGGAAAAGGAAATGGCTACCCACTCCAGTATTCTTGCCTCAAGAATTCCATGGACAGTGGAGCCTGGGGTGGGGGTGGAGCGGGGCTACACCCCACAGGGTCACAGAGTGTTGGACACGACTGAATAAACTTTCACCCCACCTCAGCTGGCTTCCTCCAGAGCGAGCCATCCAAGGGACAGAGTGAGGTGGAAACCACAGTGACTTCATAGCTTAGAAGTCACCTGCTGACATTTCTGCAATGTCTTGTCATCTTCACATCACAGCAGTACTTAACATAAAAGGGATCACACAAGGGTGCAGGTACAAGGAGGTGGGGGTCATCCGGTCATGTTGGGGGCTGGGAACCACGTGACCCCTCTGAGCCACTGAGCCAGTCCTGGAGCACTCGTTGCCTGGCTTCTTGTTATTCAACATAAGAAGTCCTGTTATTATTGTGCTATTTAGAGCCCGAAGCATCCCGATAGCCTTTCTCCCAAATTCCTTTTTTGCTTAAAACAGCCAGTGTTGGATTCTGTGACTCATAACCTAAGCCCTTGGCAGATACAAGAGAGGAAACCTAGATCACCAGCCTTGTTTAGGGAAGAGGGAGAGGTGAGTTCCTAGGCTGCAGGCCCCACTGTGGCCATCACTCCAGACCTCACAAATCTGACCTGGTCGTCCAGGGTCTAAGAACAAGCACTGCGAGGGGAAAGAAAACTTGGCTTTTACATGCCTAAATAGTCACAATTAGGTGAGAACTGGGTCTTCCTTGGCAGTCCAGCAGTTAAGGGGCTTCTCAGGTGGCTCAGTGGTAAAGAACCCACCTGCAGTGCAGGACATGTAGATTTGATCTTTGGGTTGGAAAGACCCCCTGGAGAAGGGAATGGCAACCCAATCCAGTGTTCTTGCCTGGAGAATACCTCGGACAGAGAAGCTTGGTGGGCTGCATTGCACTGGGTCGCAAAAGAGATGGGCACAACTGAGCAAGTAAACAACAGTGACACCCAGTGGTTAAGACTCCAAGCTTCCGCCGCAGGGGCCACAGGTTAGTTCCCTGGTTGGGGAATTAAGATCCCACGTGCTGTGTGGCACAGCCAAAAAAAAAGAAAGAAAGAAAACTGCTTGCGGTAAGGATACAACTTTGGTGCTGCTTGCTTCTCCAGCTAGCTCTGTGACTAAGTCTCTGTGGAGGGGTGGAATCCTTCCCCTCCTTCTCTCCAGTCTGAGATTCCCTGCTCAACTTTGGAATGGAGCTAATTCCAGCAGAGACTTCCAGCTTCTGTCCTTTGGATGGCCAGAAACCAAGAGGATCTCAGAATTTGCCACCAAGAGCCAGGAGAACAGTAAATTTACACAAGTCTGGTCTCCCGGGCTTCCCTGGTGGCTCAGATGGTAAAGAACCTGCCTGCAATGCAGCAGACCAGGTTTGATCCTGGGTTAGGATGATCCCCAGGAGAAAGGAATGGCAGCCCACTCCACTATTCTTAGAGAATTCCATGGATGGAGGAGCCTGGTGGTCTACAGTCTACAGGGTTGAAAAGAGTCAGACACGACTGAAGGACTAACACGAGGCTCTCCTCCTAAAGGTTGGCCAGAAATCAGGGTTCCCTGAGCTCTTTGTGTCCTTCATGTGGGTGCTGGCAGGCTCTCACTTTTCAGAAGGAAAGGGATTCTTTGAGCTCTGATCCTCTGGATCTGCTGCAGCTGGGGGCACAGTCATCGGGTGGTCTGTGGAGGCTGGCAGCACCATCCCTGCCAAGGTTACTAATTACGAGCTGGGAAAACGTCCTGTCCCCACCCAGACTTCTGTACATGTTCTTCTGGGTCTCAAGGGCACACATGCCGAGGGGCAGGGTGCAGGGCGAGAGATTATCCAGGATCATCTTTATCCAATCTTGTATTCCCCTCCCACTCAGAGAAGTTGTGAGTGACATGATGAAGCATTTCTTAGAAACAAGAACTGGCCTCCATCATTGTAGTAAGGCTCAGACAAAGCGGGTAAGGTGGGGGAGCTGCAGCAGCCTGGAGTCCGAATTCTGTCACACACAGTGTGGCCTTGGACAAGTCCCCTCTTGCCAAGCCTGCTTCCTTCTTTGAAAAGAGAAGCCAAGTCAAAGAATGTTAGATCTAGAAAGGACAGGGAGAACTTCCCTGGTGGTCCAGTGATTAGGAATCCACCTGCCAGTGCAGGGTACTCGAGTTCAATCCCTGGTCCAGGGAAGATCCCACATGCTGCAAGACAACTAAGCTCATGGGCCACAGCTACTGAGTCTGCACGCCCAGGTCTGGGGGAGAATGAAAATGTGTCTGTGTACGGCTGAGTCCCTTAGCTGTTCACCTGAAACTATCACAGCATTGTTAATCGATTATACCTCAAAACAAAATAAAATGTTTGAAAAAAAAAAAAGAAAGAGGGACTTCCCTGGTGCTTCAGGGGTAAGACTCCGCGTTCCCAGGGCAGGGGGCCCAGATTTGATCCCTTGTCAGGGAATTAGATTTAACATGCTAAGACCCAGGCAGCCAAATAAATATTTTTTTAAAAAAAGAAAAGCCCACACAGCACCACTAAAGAGTGGCTGCTACTCACTGCAACTAGAGAAAGATCATATGCAGCAACAAAGATCCAGCACAGTCATAAATAAATACATATTTTTTTAATTAAAAAAAAGTAAAAGAACAGGGAAATTCAACTGGTGGCCTCGTATGTCAGGTGAAGGGCTTTGGGCTGCAGATGAAAGGGGACCCAACTGAAAGCAGCTCACACAATGGAACTGTTTTACACCACATAACGAGGAGTTCAGACGCTGGGCAGGTCTGTGATGCCCTGGGGACAGTGATGACACAGTTTTGGTCCATCTCTCCGTGCTGCCATTCTCAGCTGTTGGTGGCTCTCCCCTCATGGTGGCTGGGTGGCTGAAATGGCTCCAAGCATCCTTTTCTCACCTAGTCATTCCAGAGGAAGAAAGTGTCCAATCTCTCTCTCTCTCTTGTTTTTTGGATATGGATCACTCTAAAGTCTATTGAATTTGTTACAATATTGCTTCTATTTTATGTTTTTGTTTTTTGGCCTCGAGGCATGTGGGAGCTTAGCTGCCCGACCAGGGACCAAACCTGCACCCCATACATTGGAAGGTGAAGTCTTCCAATGTCTTCCAACAACAAGACCACCTGGGAAGTTCCCATATGTCTTTGTTGTGTTTCTTTTTCAGTGAGTACACCTTCCCAGAGACCCTTCTCCACACCACCCCCCAGAGCACCCCAGACATCTCATGGGCCAGGGATATGACACCTGCTCATGACCAAGCCGATCCCTGATGTGGGGAAAGCCATGACCACGATTGGCTGGAATCAATCAAGCATCACCCATGGACCGGGAAGGACCCGGGAAGCAGGTGAGAGGGGGACAGCTATCTGTCGGGGAGGAAGCAAACCGTGTCTGCCATGGCTGGGCTCCTCCTCTTATAGATGGGGACCGGAGAGTCGGGGGGCCTTTCTCCAGTCCGTGGCCTTTCTCCACCAGGAGTTGGTGGCAATCAGGGGTGAATGTAATTCTGACTCTCAGACAAACTATTTCATCAGAAGCTGTTGGTTCCGGCCTGGGTGATCTCAAGTCTGAACTACACATCTGATTCTCTGTGAAAATATTTTTTCTCTAGAGTCACCGTAAGTCCATGGTCATCCTGGGACATAATTCTTCCATGTTAACTCAAGCCGTTGAAACGTGTCTGCCTCCAAATTCGTTATAACCTTAATGAGAAGTTGCTGTACCACAGTGGTTAAAAGCTCCCAAGGCAGACCAAGCAAGATTAAACCCCATCTTCTTCTGCCTTATCTGCTATTTCCTAAGCCCAGTGGACTACCCTGGCAGCCACTGGGAGTAACACCTTCTGCCAATGAGAGCAGCGGTTCATAACAGTCACCCCATCGGTGATTACATCCATCAGTGGCCAACCAGGAAATTACAAATCTCTCAAGGTATCTCAGGCAAAGATAACGATTTAATGAGGGGAATTGGCCAACAGGTGTTGAAAGAGCTGGAGACATAGAAGTGTGACAAGGGTGTTTCCCAGGGATCAGGAAGCTGCTTGGCTCCAGGAGGACACACACCTCGCTGCTGAGCTGCTAGAGGTCCTGCCCCCTAAGCTCACCCCACCCCCCACTACTGCTGCCACCAACCCAGCCACAGCCACTGCCACGATGCTGCCAGAGCCAGACCGGCTTTTCCCTTCCTCCTGCCTGCTGATCCCTTCCCTGGTGGCTCTGATGAAAAGAATCTGCTTGCAGTGCAGGAGACCCAGGTTCGACCCCTGGGTCAGGAAGATCCCCCGGAGAAGAGAATGGCTACCCACTCCAGTATCCTGGCCTAGAGGATGCCATGGACTGTATAGTCCATGGGGTCACAAAGAGTGAGAGACTTTCACTCACTCATTCACTCACTACTATATATCCTACATATGACTTTCTGACTCATCCTTGTAGCTCAGATAGGACATTTTTAGTTGCAAGAGACCAAAATATTAGACCCACAAAGAGGCTTAATCAAAAGCAGAAGTTGTTAAAGCTGAAAAGTCCAAATGTAGTTCTAACTTTAGGTATGGCTTGATCAGGGGTTCAACCAATAACAGTGACACTCGTTAACTCTCGATTGGATCATGTGCCTATTTCTAGGTTAATTTCTATAGCCAGGGATGTGGTGCAATCTAAATATTCCACCCCAATAGCCTGAGGTTACACTAGGGGGGACCATGGGTTCCCAGAGGAAAATGAGGTAGCTTCAAGGACGAGTTCTGGAGAAGACTCTTGAGAGTCCCTTGGACTGCAAGGAGATCCAAGCAGTCCATCCTAAAGGAGACCAGTCCTGAGCCTTCATTGGAAGGACTGATGCTGAAGATTAAACTCCAATACTTTGGCCACCTGATGCGAACTGACTCATTGGAGATGACCCTGATGCTGGGAAAGATTGAAGGCAGGAGGAGTAGGGGATGACAGAGGATGAGATGGCCGAATGGCATCAGCGACTTGATGGACATGNCCTTCATTGGAAGGACTGATGCTGAAGATTAAACTCCAATACTTTGGCCACCTGATGCGAACTGACTCATTGGAGATGACCCTGATGCTGGGAAAGATTGAAGGCAGGAGGAGTAGGGGATGACAGAGGATGAGATGGCCGAATGGCATCAGCGACTTGATGGACATGAGTTTGAGCAAGCTCTGGGAGGTGGTGAAGGACAGGGAAGCCTGCTGTGCTGCAGTCCCCGGTGTCGCGAAGAGTTGGATATGACTGAGCGACTGAACAATAAGGATGAATGGGTGCTGGGCATGAAGAACAGCTATCTAGTCATATTTCAGCTTAGGGGAAACATCCTGGTGCTCACCCTCCTCTATCCGAGGTTAAGTCATTTCCTGCTGTGATA
>SJYA01013166.1:0-11234 GCA_006410615.1 Neotragus moschatus
TTTCTTTTGTTTCCTTTTCTTCCCTGATTGCTGTAGCTAGGACTTCCAGAACTATGTTGGATAGGAGTGGTGAAAGTGGATATCCTTGTCTTGTTCTTGATCTTGGGGAGGATGCTTTCAGTTTTTCACCATTGAGAATAGTGTGCCTTTTCTATGTTGAGCTAGGTCCCTTCTATGCTTATTTTTTTCAGAAAGTTTTAATCATAAATGGGTATTGAATTTTGTTAAAGGTTTTTTTTCTGCATGTATTGAGATTTTCATATGGTTTTTATCTTTCAGTTTGTTAATATGGTGCATCACATTGCTTGATTTTTGTATATTGAAAAATCCTTGAATTCCTGGAATAAACCCACCTTGATCATTGTGTATGAGCTTTATGATGTGTTGCTGATTTTTTTTTGCTAAAATTTTGTTGAGGATTTTTGAATCTATATTCGTCAGTGATATTGGCTTGCAGTTTCCTTTGTGTGTGTGTGTGTGTGTTGTCTTTGTCTAGTTTTGATATCAAGATGATGGTGGCCTTGTAGAATGGGTTTAGAAGTGCCCTTTCATCTTCAATTTTTTTGAAAGAGCTTTAGAAGGATAAGCATCAGCTCTTCTCTAAATGTTTGATAGAATTCTCCTTTTAAACCATATGGTCCTGGGCTTTTGTTTTTTTGGGAGATTTTTGTTCACAACTTCAATTTCAGTGCTTGTAATTAGGTTGTTCATAATTTCTATTTCTTCCTGGTTCAGTCTTGGAAGACTGAACTTTTCTAAGAATCTGTCCATTTCTTCCAGGTTATCCATTTTATTGTCATATAGTTGTTTATAATAGTCTCTTACAATCTATTGTATCTCTGCATTGTCTATTGCAACCTCTCCTTTTTCATTTCTAATTTTGTTGATTTGGTTCTTCTCTCTGTTTTTCTTGATGAGTCTGGCTAAAGGTTTGTCAATTTTGTTTATCTTCTCAAAGAACCAGCTTTTAGTTTTATTAATCTTTACTATTTTTTTTCTTTCATTTCTTTTTCATTTATTTCTGCTTGGATCCTTTTTTCTTTCTTTCTACTAATTTTTTCCCCCTTCTTTTCCCATGTGTTTTAAGTATAAAGTTAGGTTGTCTAGTCAATGTTTTTCTTGTTTCTTAAGGTAGAATTGTATTTCTATAAAATTCCCTCTTAGAAATATTTTGCTGTATCCCATAAGTTGTCCCATTGAGTTGTCGTGTTTTCATTGTCAATCGTTTCTAGAATTATTTTTGATTTCCCTTTTGATTTCTTCAGCAACCCATTGGTTATTTAGAAATGTGTTTTTTAATCTCCATGTGTTTGTGTTTCTTACAGTTCTTTTTTCCTTGTAATTGATATCTAGTTTCATAGCATTGTGGTCAGAGAAGTTGAGGTTTGATTTGTGACCCAAGATGTGGTCTATCTTGGAGAATGTTCCATGGGTACTTGAGAATAAGGTGTATTCTTTTGCCTTTGGGTGGTATGTCCTGAAGACATCAATGAGATACATCTCATCTAATGTATCATGTAAGACTTGTGTTTCCTTACTAATGTTCTGTTTTGGTGATCTGTCCGTTGGTGTGAGTGGGGTGTCAAAGTCTCCTACTTTGACTGTGTTACTGTCAGTTTCTCCTTTTATGTCTGTTAGTGCTGATGATTGGGTTTTTATTTTTGTCTTGTTTGTTGTTTAGATGAAGTGTCCTGCACAGGGTGATACTGGTGGTTGGGTGATACCCAGTCTTGTATTCAAGTAGTTTCTTTTGTGTGAGCTCTCACTATTTGATATTCCCTAGTGTTAGTTCTCTGGTAATCTCTGGTCTTGGAGTCAGTGCTCCCACTCAAAGGTTCAGAGCTTGATCTCTGGTCAGAAACAAAGATCCCACAAGTGGTTTGTTATGGCATTAAGTGAAGGTAAAACAAATGTTCAAAAACAAGAAAGCAAAGATGAACCCCAGAAAAATGGCAGTTACAAAATCAGGCAAATAATAACTAAAATAATGGAATATACACATATACATATACATTCAAGAACAGAGTCTAAACAGTCCACAAAAAATAAAATACAATAGGTTGATACACAAGAACAAAAGAAATAAAAAATTATATTTATCAGTTAAGGACAAAACTAACTAAAGCACAATGCCAAGTGGGGACTAAAGCAATGAAAATAAAACTAACAAATATGTTGAGAGGAGAAGAAAGAAAGAAAGAATAGATATGCAAAGTTAAACAGATGTTGATAAAGAAGATTTATATACATTAAGGATTAACTGCAAGGGGAAAAGAACAGTAGGAAAAACAAATAAAGGAATAAGTGTAGAAAAATAATAGGTTGAAAAAATTAAAAAAAAATGAATACTCCACAGAACTGCAAAGGCCCAACATAGAAGCAGAGGTTTATAACAATAAAAACTTTGCATGAGGGGGTAAAAAAAAAAAGCTTATGCTTAATTAGATTTGATAGTGCCAATAAAATCGACAACTACAACAGAGGATAGGGGAAGGAAAAAAAAGAAAGAAAAAAATCCAAAAAAATCTACAGAGCAAGTCAAAACATAAGAATAGTAAATGTTTTCCTTAAGTCACTGCTGTCAGAGTCCTTTCCCTCTCTGGAAGTCACAGTCCACCTCACATCCCTAGGATGCCCTCCAACACCGTGCTGATCTCTGGACCTGCTGTGGGGGCAGCTCATATTCTAATCTGGTCCTGCTCCTGTGTGTTCTTGCCTCCAATGTCCACAGCTATCAGAACTAGTGTGTTTTCTTTTGCGGGAGTGCTCAATTACCTTTTATATATTCTGTAGACACAGTTTGCCTAGTTGATCATGTGGATTTAATTTGCAGCTTGTACAGCTGGTGGGAAGGTTTTGGGTCTTCTTCCTTAGCCACACTGCCCCTGGGTTTCAATTGTGGCTTTGTTTCCACCTCTGCATGTGTGTCATCCACTGGGGTTTGCTCCTGAGGCTGCCCTGGAGGACTTGGGTTTGCCCCTGTGAGGGCCTGGTATGGAGGTGATGCAGCTGCGTGGGTTGCAGGGGTTCTGGCAGCACCAGGTACTCAGGAATTGGCAGCTAGGGCAGCAGGAAATATAGTGCTCTAGAAGGGTATGGCAACCAGTGTTGGCCAATACGCTCCAGTATTCTTGCCTGGAGAAACCCTCACTCCCACCCCCACCTAACAGAGAAGCCTGGCAGGGCACTGCCTACAGGGTTACAAAGAGTCAGACACTACTGAAGCAACTCTGTGTGCATAGATGCAAGATATTTGCCTGTGGCAGCTCTGCCCCCGTGAGAGGTGAGTATGAAGGTGGTGCAGCTCCTTGGCTTGCAGACCCAGGTGATAAATGTTTGGGGACATGGACTGCCTCCACCACAGGAGTTATGACCCTATCAGAGTCTTTTTTTGAGCCTCTTGTGGCTGATAATCAGAAGGCCTCTTTGGCCAGTCTTTCTCCCATCTCCGCCTGTTCAGACACTTAGAGGGCTCCCTTGCCTGGGGTCCTACTTTGTAATTCAGTGCATCAGGCACTTAAAGGGGCATCCTGGGTGGGGTCCTACTCTGTAGTTCAGGGCCTCAGGCAATTGATGGGCCAGCCTGTCTACTGGCTGCTGACAGTGGTGTGTAGGGAGAGGGAGGCTAGGTGATGGCTCCACCGCCTACACATGACTCAGCAGTACCTCCTTGCTTCCATGGCTGCCTGGCTTTTCCCACCACAATCTCCTCCCTCACACCCCCTTGATCCGTCTCTCCACAGTCAACAGCAGCCCTCACCCTGGGATTGCTCCATAGTCCCTAAACTCCAGCTCCTAGCTGCTGCGCCTTCCAGGGGACCTGCACTCCTGTCCAGGGTATATATGGCTGTGGCAAGGACAGTCTGTTCTCATTCGATTTAAGCTGCCACAGGTCAGCTGTTTCACTCTCAGCCTTGAATGTTTCTCCTCTGACTCAGACAGTTGTTCCAATGTGGGGATCAAACTCCTGTTTCAGTTCCCCCACCAGCCAAGGGCAGATCCAGTCCTACCAACACTCCTGTTTTCCCCCTAGTTCCTTCATCCTCCCGAGTTTTGCATGATTCTATATATTCTTTTCCGCTGGCCAGGTACTCCTATCCACTCTCAGCTGGTGTTCTGCATGCACTTTTGTGTCTGAAGGTGTGTTCCTCATGTATCCATGGAGAGAGAGGTACTCCACGTCCACCTACTCCTCCATGTCCACCTACTCCGCCATCTTGTTCTCTAAAACTACAAATCTTCTTACTACATGTAAATTGCTTTACCTCTTTGTCACATCTAAAATGATAATGCCAACTCTGTAGAATTATATAAGGATTAAGTGGGCTGCGTTGAAGATTCAGATTGTCAAAAATGGCACAGACACTGATCATTCAGGGATAAGTATATATTTCTGACTGCCCAGAGGTCTCAGGCAGTTTCATCTTGTGTGTGTGTGTACGTGTGTATGTGCGACTTCTCCAAGCCCCAGTATATGCCCTCAACTCTGAAAGAAAGGAAAGAAAGGGAAGTCACTCAGTTGTGTTGGACTCTTTGCTATCCCATGGACTGTAGCCCACCAGGCTCTTCTGTCCACGGGATTTTACAGGTGAAATTACTGGAGTGGGTTGCCATTTCCTTCTCCAAGGAATTTTCCCCACCCAGGAATTGAACCCGGGTCTCCTGCACCGAAGGCATATGCTTTACGGTCTGAGCCACCAGGAAAGTCCAACTCTGAAGGGGTAGCCAATGCATCATACCAGCGCTTTGGAGGAAGTTCATACCTCAGAGTAAATCCCACTGTTATTCACCTCATGGAAGTCGTATAAATAGGAATGACAGTTAATTCACAATGCAAATGGTGGAGAATCCCACTTTACCAATAATAGTATTGTCTCCTGTAGATTAGAAGTCAATTTACAATGTGAAAATTACTTATTGGGTACAGAGTGTGAATTAGATGCTTAATTATGTCAGTCTAAGATAGATAAATGCTCAACTCTACCTCAGGGATATATCAACCATCAAGATTGAGTGTCCAGAGCCCTTGGTCTCATTCAGACCTAAATGTTCATTTTTCGATGTCCCAGATAGACCAATCCTCTTTTTGATGATCACATTTTTTTCTCTTTTTGAAAGAAAAAAATATTTATTCTTTATTCTAAAATAACTCTAGGTACATACTAATGGAATGAGTGTGCTCACTGGAATATTGCATACTTTTTCAACCCTCATATTCAGATGGCTGTCCTACATTTATTTTCAAGCATGAATTGTTTTTTTTTTTTTATCATAGCAACTGACAAAGAATCAACTTTGCAAAGAGGTAGAACATCACTGAAAAGAATGTAGCACACTTTAATGTTGAAAGTGTAATTCACACTGGATATAGCAGTTCATATTTTTTCTAATAGAACTTGCTAGTCCCTTGCTCTACTCTATCAGTCTGACACTGTAACAGGCACAGGAAAAGTAGGCAGAGTCCTAAATATAAGCACTCATTGCTGAGTTCCTGCTGGGAGTGGGATAGGGCAGGGGTGTTAGGGGGAATTCAACTCAGTTGATTAAGGGCTATGATAGGCAGCCCTTTCACAGGTGTGTTAGACAAGGGGAAACTGTGACTTTTATTTGCTCATTTGCTCACCTGTTACCATCAATAGAGACTAAGAACTCATCACATAGAAATGCTTCTCTAGTGTCATCCAGTGTCATTTGCATTAATTTCCTCTCTATTGGATCATTCTCACTGGTGTGCAAACGTACTAAAAAAATTCTGAGCCTAAAACTAACTCTCCACCCCAGGAAAAAAAAAAAAAAAACAACTATTTTCTCTCTTGAATCTACTTTATTAACTTTTCCCTTTGGTTATTGTTCTGCTTAACTTTTTATTCTCAAACTTCTCAAAAATGTCTTCACTTACTGTCTTCATCTTTCCCTGAATGATCACAGTATTGCTAATCTAGGGTGAATTTATCTTTTCTTAATCTCTCAGCAGCATTTGGTCAACTGATCACCTCTCTATGAACTGCTTTCTTAGCTTAAATCTTAAGGTTGTGATAATCTTCTGGTCCAGTTTCCACAACACCAACCACTCGTCCTGGATCTAGACTCATTCAGCTTCTTCCCATGGTGCTCACTGGGCATGACTGGGCCAGTGCAAACTCTGAAGGCTCTATAAAGTTAAAAAAGAAAATTTAAAGAACCAGATTTCTTGTGTATTTTGTTTGCTCAATTCTCCAAATTAAATATAATTTCTAGGGAGGAAGAAATGTATTATTTGTTCTCCTCTGCACCCTAATCCTTAGCACTGTGCTTAGCAATCTATAGGTACTTGAGAAACATTATTGAGTAAATGAATGTTCAGACCTCTTAAGTAAATTTACTCTGTCCTTGATTCAAAAGATATGAAGAGTTTTTTTTTCTTTTTTTTCACCAAAGTTCTCTTGAACTCTTCTACCATTCTGTATTTGCCTAGTTTATTCTTTTGCTGGTCTGGACATGGCGATCTTAATATCTGCTGTCTCTTATACNCTTGAGAAACATTATTGAGTAAATGAATGTTCAGACCTCTTAAGTAAATTTACTCTGTCCTTGATTCAAAAGATATGAAGAGTTTTTTTTTCTTTTTTTTCACCAAAGTTCTCTTGAACTCTTCTACCATTCTGTATTTGCCTAGTTTATTCTTTTGCTGGTCTGGACATGGCGATCTTAATATCTTCTGCATTTTCATTGATTGCTATTGGATTACAATTCAAAATTTGAAGCCAGATGTTCATTTTACGCCACCCCAGTGACACATTTGATGTTAGATTAACATGACTTGTGGTCATAGTGGCAGAAGCTTCTCTACTGCAGCTTACCTTCTGAATATGAATAAGATGTCTGCACTTTTATTAACTTATAATAGGGTTATGTTTAACCACGAGAGGAAGAAAACACACCAATTATTCTCTTGTGCAATTTTAAGCAAGGATGAATAAAAAAGAGTTTTGTGGCATGAGCGACTTGAATCACTGAACTGGTCTCTGCACACATCTAAAGGAAAGTCATAACTATGTATTCATTAGAGGGACTATCAAATGGCAGGGTGTTAAATTTGCAACCCATGGGCTTTGTTATAAGTGGTGCAGAGTGTATTGTCTGCTAATTCATAGGCCATCTTAGTAATTTGGCAGTTTTTTGCAGAAAAAGTAATGGGTTCAATTTCTAAAATGTGCAGTTATGGATTCTGTCAATGCTTTTAGCCATTCAGATATTTAATTATATGTGTCACTCAATAGGGCAGTTTGCAATTCTAGATTAGACTGTACAGCTTAAAGTTTTCTCCCTACATGCCAATATTTTTCTACCCCTCAAAATGGGATGGTCACAGGCTTATCTGTTTTGTTTTAAATGAACTCCTGATGGGGAGAAGTGTTCTTTTTTTAGTAAGACAGACACAATAGTTCTATGAAGCTCTATTGGATTGAAATAATCTGGAATTCAGTTTTTGGGTACAAGGGAGGAAATACATAAGATAATCCCTGCCATCAGTAGTTGTGAAGTGGCCTCAGTGACCCAGACAGCAAGTTCCCCGAAGAGTCCTGGGAATGGCATTCAGGAGGGGGCATTTGTGAATTGATGGCACTGTCTGGGAGTGATTTGGCATCCTTCACCTTCACACCATTCTCTCTGGGTCTGATTTTATATAAATTGGTCTCAGAGTCCTGGTGCCCTCCAAGACAATCCAAGCACAGGGAGGCTGTCTTCAAACCTTTCTGTTCTGCTACCAACTTTTGTCCTATTGTAGACCTTTCAACAAAAACTGCTGTTGATGACTTATGTTTAGGTTCTCAATTTCTTTAATGGAATACTTTAAATTGAAAAGCCACAGGCAGAATCTCACATCGCACACTTTTGTTTAGCTTTATTTTTCCTTTTATTTTCCCCCAAAAGAAAGAGAATACTGGTATTTACTTAAAAGCAAAGATTCAATCCTGGACATTGTGGCTGCAGAATATTGTCTCTACCAAATAGCTCCTTGATATTACCCTCTTACTTTTAGATTCATCTAAAATGATGAGCTTCTCAAATTATTTGAAAATAGACACAGGTTTTTTTTTTTTTACAGACACTTGTTGGCAATTGTGTCCTTTCTATGTAAAGGAAATATCAAGAAATGAACTCTGATTTTTCATTTTGTTTTTTTTACTTTAAGGTAAATGACTCAGTTTGAAATTACAATGGTGCAAATACAGTATAGTCAAGTCATGGATCTTACTCTGACCAGGTTTATGTGGACAAGAAGTTATACTCTTCAAGGCATAATTACTATTTGAAAGATGGATGCGGTAGCATGGAAGGCTGCTTTTTATAATGAAAGTAACTTTGGTTCGGAACCTTGAACGAGTAACTTACTCTTTTTGAGCTTCAGTTTCCAGTGTACAAGAATAACTTTTTAAAGTTAAAAAGTACATAAAATCCTTTGTGGACTAGTAAGTTCTGTGCCAGTACAGAATTACATATGCACTATCTTAATTGCCTTTAATATATCTCTTTAATTTGTGACCTCAGGAGCCTCAGACAAATGGGATTGACTCCATATGATTTTTTAGATATATATTTTTATGGAGTTATGTAGTAAAACATACATATTCAAAGCATACAATTTGACCTATATACCCAGCCAATAAACAACCACTACATATTTAATACTCCAGGAAGTGTCCCCTGCCCCTTTGTAGCCTCTCTTTCCTGTTCTTAACTTTAAAAGAAGTTATATATTCTCTGTTAGTCAAGTCTTGATCTTCTGAAGTATGTTACTTTTATCATGATTTTTAATTTGCTACAAACCAAGTAATGACACTCTTCATCTCTGCTACAGAAGTTTCTGACAATGAGTTTTATCCCTCTTTTACCTAGTGGTAATTATGTGGGTGACTTCTCTCAAAGGACATTTAATGGTATCTTTTCATATGTCTGTTGGCCATCTACATGTCTTCTTTGGAAAAATTTATATTCAGGTCTTCTGCCCATTTTTAAATCAAGTGTCTTTTTTTTTTTTTTTTCATTGAGTTGTAGTTCTTTTGTATTTTAGACAGTAACCCTTTATCAAACATACCATTTGCAAATAAGTTTTTCTATCCAGTAGGCTGTCATCTTGTTGGTGGTTTCTTTCACTAAGTGAGAGGATTTTAAGTTTAGGTTCAGTTTGTTTATTTCTATTTTATTTCCTATGTTGAGGAGAGAAAAACTATTGCTAAGACATGTCAAATAAGGCAGTTCCTGTTTTCTTCTAGGGGTTTTTATGGTCAATTGTCTTGTCTTATCTTTGGGTCAATCTATTTTGAGTTTATTTTCGTAAATGGCATGAGAAAATGTTTTAATTTCATTCTCTTACTTGTAGCTCTCCAGTTCTCTCAACACCGCATATTAAAGATGCTGTCTTTCCCCCACTGTATATTTTTTCCTCTTTGTCATTGATTAATTGGCCACATGTGTATGAATTTATTTTGGGTTTGTTTTTTTTTTTCTGTTCCACTGCTCTATGTGTATACTTTTGTGCCAGCACTTTTCTGCTTGATTGCTGTGGTGTATAGTGTAGTCTGAAGTCAGAGTATAACACCTTTCAGTTCAGTTCAGTTCAGTTCAGTTCCTTTCAGTTCAGTTGCTCAGTCGTGTCCGACTATTTGTGACCCCATGAACCGCAGCATGCCAGGCCTCCCTTCCATCACCAGCTCCCGGAGTTCACTCAGACTCATGTCCATAGAGTCAGTGATGCCATCCAGCCATCTCATCCTCTGTCATCCCCTTCTCCTCCTGCCCCCAATCCCTCCCAGCATCAGAGTCTTTTCCAATGAGTCAATTCTTCACATGAGGTGGCCAAAGTACTGTAGTTTCAGCTTTAGCATCATTCCTTCCAAAGAATTCCCAGGGTTGATCTCCTTCAGAATGGACTGGTTGGATCTCCTTGCAGTCCAAGGGACTCTCAAGAGTCTTCTCCAACACCATTTAGCCTTTTGTTTTTTCTCAAGATTGCTTTTTCATCTTTTTGAGTTCCACAGAGATTTCAAAATTATTTGTCCCAGATCTGTGAAAAATATCATGGTATTTTAATAGTGGTTGTATTATATCGATATATTGCTTTGAGCTGTATGGAGATTTCAACAATATTAATTCTTCCGATTCATAAACATGATATCTTTGCATTTATTTCTTTCATTTTCAATTTCCTTCACCAATGCTTTATAGTTTTAGGACTACAGGTCTTTAACCTCCTTGGTTAAGTTTATTCCCAAGTATTTTATTCTTTTTGATGCAGTTGTGAATGCCATTGCTTTCTTGTTTCTCTTTCTGATGGCTTGTTATTAGTGTAGGGAGAACAACAGAGTTCTGTATATCAACTTTGTATCCTGAAATTTTACTGAATTTGTTTATTAGTTCTAAAAGTTATTTTGTTGAAGACTCCAGGGTTTTCTTTAACATGCCATCTGCAAATAGTGACAGCTTTACTTCTTCCTTTCCTATTTGGGTGCCTCTCATTTCTTTTCCTCGTGTGTCTGCCATGACTAGAGCTTCCAATACTAAATAGAAATGGCAAGAGCTGGCATCTTCTCCTCTTCCTGGTTCTAGAGGGAAGTCTTTCAGGTTTAATACCATATTAAATAGAAATGGCGAGAGTTGGCTTCCTCCCCTTTTCCTGCTTCTAGGGGGAAGGCTTTCAGGTTTTCAGCACTGAGTATGGTATTAGCTATAGGTTTGGTATAAATGACCTTTATTATGTTGAGATTAGTTCTCTTTAAAAATTTTAAGGAGTTTTTATCATGAATGGATGTTGGATTTTTAAATCAAATTATTTTCCTGCCTCTACTGAGATTATCTTGTGATTTTTATACTTTACTTTGTTAACATGGTGTAACACATTGATTGACATGCAGAATTGAAACATTCTTGCATCCCTGGGATAAATCTCCTTTGGTTATAAAGTATCATCCTTTATATAAAAATATATAAATTGTTGAATTCCCTATGCTGATATTGATATCTTGCTGTGCACTTTTGCATATATATTCATCAAAGATATAATTTCTTTATTTTATTTTTTTCATCTCAGGTGTACATGAGTTCCCAATCTTGAACCCCCCCAACCTCCTACTCCATATCAACTCTCTGGATCATCCCCGTGCACCAATCCCAAGCATCCTGTATCCTGAACCGAATATAGACCAAGGATTCATTTCCCACACGACAGCACACATGTTTCAGTGCCATTCTCC
>SJYA01013167.1:0-11320 GCA_006410615.1 Neotragus moschatus
TAGGGAAAACCACTAGACTATTCAGGTATGACCTAAACCAAATCCCTTATGATTATACAGTGGAAGTGACAAATAGAGGCAAAGGATTAGATCTGATAGACTGCCTAAAGAAGTATGGACGGAAGTTTGTGACATTGATAGGAGGCAGGGATAAAGACCATCCCTAAGAAAAAGAAATGCAAAATGGCAAAATGGTTGTCTGAAGAGGCCTTACAAATACTGACAAAAGAAGAGAAAGTGAAAGGCAAAGGATAAAAGGAAAGATATATCCATTTGAATGTAGAGTTCCAAAGANTGACATTGATAGGAGGCAGGGATAAAGGCCATCCCTAAGAAAAAGAAATGCAAAATGGCAAAATGGTTGTCTGAAGAGGCCTTACAAATACTGACAAAAGAAGAGAAAGTGAAAGGCAAAGGATAAAAGGAAAGATATATCCATTTGAATGTAGAGTTCCAAAGATTAGCAAGGAGAGATAAGAAAGCCTTCCTCAGTGATCAATGCAAAGAAACGGAAAAACAATAGAATGGGAAAGACTAGAGATCTCTTCAAGAAAATTAGTGATACCAAGGGAACATTTCATGCAAAGATGGGCACAATAAAGGAGAGAAATGGTATGGACCTAACAGAAGCAGAAGATATTAAGAAAAGGTGGCAAGAATACACAGAAGAACTGTACAAAAAAGTCTTCATGACCCAGATAACCACAATGGTATGATTGCTCACCTAGAGTCACACATCCTGGAATGTGAAGTCATGTGGGCCTTAGGAAGCATCACCAGAACAAAGCTAGTGGAGGTGGTGGAATTCCAGTTGAGCTATTTCAAATCCTAAAAGACAATACTGTGAAAGTGCTACACTAAGTATGTCAGCAAATTTAGAAAACTCATCAGTGGCCACAGGACTGGAAAAGGCCCAGTCCTTGAGTCCAGTCCTTGATTGGATTTCATCCCAATCTCAAAGAAAGGTAATACCAAAGAATTTTCAAATTACTGCTCAGTTGCACTCATCTCACATGCTAGCACATGCTAGCAAAGTAATGCTCAAAATTCTCCAAGCCAGGCTTCAGCAATACATGGACCATGAAATTCCAGATGTTCAAACTGGATTTAGAAAAGGGAGAGGAACCAGAGATCAAATTGCCAACATCCATTAGATAATAGAAAAAGCAAGAAAATTCCAGAAAAACATCTACTTCTGCTCTACTGATTATACCAAAGCTTTTGACTTTGCAGATCACAACAAACTGTGGAAAATTCTGAAAGAGATGGGAATACCAGACCACCTGACCTGCCTCCTCAGAAATCTGTATGCAGGTCAAGAAGCAACAATCAGAACTGGACATGGAACAATAAACTGGTTCAAAATTGGGAAAGAAGTATGCCAAGGCTGTATATTGTCACCCTGCTTATTTAACATCTATGCAGAGTACATCATGCAAAATGCCAGGTTGGATGAAGCACAAGCTGGAATCAGGATTGTCAGGAGAAATATCAATAACCTCAGATACACAGATGATACCACTCTTATGGTAGAAAGTGAAAAGGAACTAAAGAGCCTCTTGATGAAAGTGAAAGAGGTGAATGAAAAAGCTGACTTAAAACTGAACATTCAAAAAATGAAGATCATGGCATCTGGTCCCACCACTTCATGGCAAATAGATCACTGCAGATGGCAACTGGATCCATGAAATTAAAAGACACTTGCTCCTTGGATGAAAAGAGATGACTACCTAGACATCATATTAGAAAGCCAAGACATTGGTTTGCTGACAAAGAATGTTCTAGTCAAAGCTATTGTTTTTCCAGTAGTCACATATGGACGTGAGAATTGAACTATCAGGAAAATTGAGAACCAAAGAATTGATGCTTTTGAACTTTGGAAGACTTTTTAGAGTCCCTTGGACTGCAAGGAGGTCAAATCAGTCAATTCTAAAGGAAATCAGTCCTGAATATTATTGGATGGATGATGCTGAAGCTGAACTCCAATACTTTGGCCACCTAATGTGAAGAACTGACTCATTGGCAAAGACCCTGATGCTTGGAAATATTGAAGGCAGGAGGAGAAGGGGACAGCAGAGGATGAGATGGTTGGATGGCATTATCAACTCAATGGACATGACTTTGAGCATGCTATGGGAGTTGGTGATGGACAGGTAAGCCTGGCATGCTGCAGCCCATGGTATTGTAAAGTCGGATATGACTGAGTGACTGAACTGAACTAAACTGTGCCAGATCAGGTGCCCTGAGAAATAGATCCTAAATTGGGGTAGAAATGAGAGAGATTTATTGGAAGAAATTCCTCTGACAGACAAAGGAAGAAATAGGAGTAAGCAAAGAGTGAGTTTTGCCCTAGATCTGTGTCATTTCTCTTTCCTCCTTTCATGCATGTGGGATGATTTGGATATCATACAAAACACTACTTGATCCATTTTACTGGTGACCTTCCAGATGAGGAAGAGATACCAAGCACATTGGAGGTCTCAGTAAGTCATATGTACTCCAGAGGGAAGGAAATAAACTTTATTAAGATTCAGGGACCCATCACAACCATACAATTTTAGTAGCTCAATGGTCAAGGTCTGTCACAACACCCTCTTCAAAGTAAATAACAATTATCACATTATGTACATTTATCATGATGCTCAAGATGTAATATTTAGATAAAGAATCACTGTGCTGGTGGGCTTCTTTCATCTTGGGAATCAGTGCATTTCACATCGATATCCAGGATGATAAGACTGTCAGCTTTAAGTGAGTTGCAAAGCAGGGAAGAGCTCTGCTGCAGGTCTTGGCTTTAGTACAAGCAGCCCTCACACTTGGACCATATGATCTGGTCCACCTTGTGGTGTGGGAGGTACCACTGGTGGGAAGACACACCATATGGCAAGTTCCAATTAAAGATTCATAAAGTGGGTCTCCTGAAGTTTGGGGGCAAGGTACTGCCACTTGCAGTATAAAATTATACATCTTTTGAAAAATAATTCCTGATGTGTTACTGGACTTCAGTAAAAATGGAATATCTGACCATGAATCGCAAAATGAACATATGGCTATAACTGTCCATCATGAGTTGAGTCCTATAAAACTTACCAGTGATAAAGCACTGTGAACTCAGAAGCAGTCCTTTATAAAGTGAAAATTGTGGATCTGCAACTGAGCACAAGCAGAATTGGAATCAACCACTGTTACACCGTGTCCCTTCTCAGCTCATTCTTACATCTATATGATGATTCTCAAATGATGAGCTAGAAGAGAAGGAAAATCCTCTAAATGGACAGATTAAGTGCAGTGTACCTTTTTATTCATTTTGGATACAATCCGTGAGGTTATAATAAATTCAGAATTATAGACAGTGGTAAAAGCCCAACTAACTCTGCAGGGATATGGAAAGAAAAAGACTATAAGTTTGAGGAGAGGAGACTGGATTAAGCATGTGGATTATCTATGAGATAGGCATATGTAAATGGGCATAAAGTATGAAGATCTAAGTATCACGAGTCAATGTTCACTAAAAAATATCTACCATAGAAGATGCAGTAATCAACCAAGTAGGCAAAGTAACTTAACCAATTACTCTCAGCCAGCCTCTGTTATCAGTCAACTTAGTGTTGGCCTGAGGAACAGATGAATGAAGTGGCAGAAAAGAACATGAATGCGCCAGCACCATGGACTCCCACATATCAAGGCCAGCTGAACTACTGGATTTCCAACCTGTCAACAGTAGACATCAATGTGGAGCCCTGATATGGCGCTGTTCAAGGAGTGCATCTAACTACATGAGCCATCTCCATCTGAGAGGGACCATTAGTTTATATTCATAGGACTAAGTAGAACAATGTATTCCAGGTGTGGTTTTGATTTTTTTTTTTCCCAAATGCCTCAGGCAGCACTGTAGATAAGAGATTATAGAAAGCTTGAGCCAAAGTATGGAACCTATTTTAAAAAAATAACTAATAAACAGAACGCTGAACTAAACAGATTTAGAAGACCAGAATTTGAAGCTCTCATGCCCTATGACGATAGCAGAGTCCAACAGNATAGAACAATGTATTCCAGGTGTGGTTTTGATTTTTTTTTTTTCCCAAATGCCTCAGGCAGCACTGTAGATAAGAGATTATAGAAAGCTTGAGCCAAACTATGGAACCTATTTTAAAAAAATAACTAATAAATAGAAACCTGAACTAAACAGATTTAGAAGACCAGAATTTGAAGCTCTCATGCCCTATGACGATAGCAGAGTCCAACAGGAAGAAGAAAGAATCCTCTTCTTTTCTGGCAAAGACTCAGCCAGTGAAAAGCCATAGACTGTTTACTACAGCTCTCTCAACTTCTTTTTCCTTTTGATAAAAAGCATTCTTATTCCCTTGCTGTGGGGTAACTTGCATGTGGCTCAACATGGTTGCAGATTCCAAGCTGCAATTCTCTGCTGATCATGAATACATCCATATTTCCTGGAGTAACATATGACAACCTATTGTTGTAGGTCAAGATTTTTGGTGGGACCAGAGAAGACTCCCAGTGGCTCTGGGGCTAGAGAACAAACAGCTGTGGTTCCCCAGTTGAGTCCATTGTTGCTCACTGTTTTTATCTCTGACCTTGGAAGTTGAAGAGATGTTTTTCCTTGGAATTTATTCCATGATCTCCTTGTATTTGAAGCCCTCTAGGTTTTATTCCAGATTTAAAACTTTCATCTTTCTTACTAAAGCCTTTTTCTGTATGTGAGATATAGTTTGAGACTTCAGTCTGATCAGACTGTTTCAACTAAAGGTGGCTGAAAATGCCTTCAGCCTAGCTCCTTTAAAAAGGGGCTACTTTAAATGAAACTGTGCCAATTCAACCTCTCTTTTGGAAAGGCTATTCTTTGGAAACTAGTTGAAAAAGGCTTTGACCTAGCTCTTCCAGAACTAAGCTGTTTCCTTTGAACTGACTGGTATTCAGGCTTGCGAGCTGTTTGAATTGAGCTGGTTGGGCTGTAAGCTGCTTAAATTGTTTGAAACTTGCTCTTTACTGTAGAGGAAGGGCCTCTAGGGAATGGGATCCCAGCTATCTAAATATAATGAGGGCTCTCCTGGCACATGGACTCCAGCCTATTTTATGTTTAAGAACTGCAACCCTTTCTTATGTGCATTTCTAACTAAATGCACCAACCTGACCACACTCAATTTAGAATACCATTATAGAGAATTTCTGAAATCCCTAAGCTTAATTTCCTTAAAACTGAATTGGATTATAATAGCTCAAAAACTTCCAGAATGGAGTGGAATGCTTATTTCAAATAGCAATTTGAGGTTTCTCAATCTTATCAGAAATCTAAGACTACCCCTCTGCAATAAAACTGAGGCAAACAAATGATAAAATGACCCATGAAGCCCCAGGCTCTTCTTCCATGCCTTTTTTTTTTCCCCCTTGGGTTCCACCTCTGGTGCCATCTTGTCTCTCTTACTCAGCTCATCATAGCAAGACTTCCCTCCCTTTCCATCTTCCTCCATCCTTTCTCCCATGTCTCCACTATAATCTCAAGTCCCAACACTAGTTATTTCACCGAATTTCCCCTTTTTACTGAAACTATCCCCACTCTATTTTCCTCTGAACTTGTCAGAATGTCTTCCTTTAAAATTAAGCCTTCTGATATCTCCAGGAGTTGGTGATGGACAGGAGGCCTGGCATGCTGCGGTTCACGGGATCGCAAAGAGTCAGACACGACTGAGTGACTGAACTGAACTGAACTGATGATTCAGAAGCTTGACTTTTAAATTCTTATATTCCCTGGACTAAAGTTGAACTGCAAACCACTATCAAAGATTCTCCCAAAGTAATCAAATATTCTCACCGATTTTCCAAGTAGTTCAAATCTAGTTCCTCTGACTTATATCAGCTAGTTCATATGACTGTCAATGATCAGCATGGGGAAAATCCTGAAACATATCTAGAATTAAAACTGGGAAACCAGCCAGTTAACTTATGATGTGATTAGGCTTAGACAATCTCTAGGTAACTTCATCTAGCAATTTCTAGGGGCTTTCCAAATTCTATTGATTAGAACAAAATTCATGTTTGCACATAAAAATCTGACTAATTTGTCTATGATTATTAAAATCAATTTCAGAATGTTTTTAATGAAAATTCTGACCTTCCTTAAGACATTGATTCTACCTGGGTAGCTTCAAACATTTTATTAACGGGCTCAACCAGGATGTTTCCCTTTTAATAAAAAGGACTAGGATGAAATAGGAAACTATGTCCACTCCAGATTTAGTTAACTGAGCAAGCTGATTCGATCATACTCCAAGGAAGACCAATAAAATTCTTAATCTTCAACTCCTGTAAATGAAGGCTTCTAAATGAAACCAAAATCCTCCTAGTTTATGCTATTATTGCAAACAGCCAGGATGTTAGAGACTGTTACAAATTTAAAAGTTTTAGTTAACTTCAGCCCTCTAACCAGCCTTTTCTGTATCCTCCCAATTTTTAATGAAAGGACTCTGAGGAATTACAGGGGCACTTTCCAATCCTTCTTCTTAACAGTTTAGAGAAACATTTCTCCTAATTGGGGATGAATCTCTTCTATTTATAATTGGCTAGAACCACACTCTTGATACTCAACTCTACTACTATACAACAGCCTCTGTTTCATAGTACTAACTCATTTCAGATACTTGGGATTTCTGATGAACCTCAAGAGGTTCCTATCTCTGAATGTATTTCTTTTTTTTTTTAAGGCTCTTTGAGAGATATACGCCCTTTTTTCCTTAGTTCCTCTGCCCTTATCCATTTATTACATCAAGATTTTTTAGAGGGAGGGCAATGTTGGCATTCTCCCAAAGGGGGGAAGTAATTCTAGATTTTGACAGTAGTTATCAAATAAAACAATCAGGTGAATTAAAAGACATTTCAACATCTTTTATTTATTTCATCTCTGATGGTACTAGAGCAGATTCTGGAAACACTAATCATTTGATCTTAATAAATCACCTACTACTTCCTTATGGGCAAAATCTCCAACAGATGTTGGCAAAACTCAGTGCACTTCCCATTAAAATTCAAATACACCCCACAAACCTCTCCCCAGAATTAATCAATATCCTATAAGTGAAGAAGCCCTTCAAGGCATAAACTCATAATAAAAGATTACAAGTTTCAAGTCTTCATGATTCCTTGTACTGGCCCCTGTAACATTCTCATTTTACTAGTGAGAAAACCTAAAGGCCAAGGGTGATGGTTTATTAAGCCCTCTGAACGATAAACAATAAACAGCATTGTTATCCTTCAACACCCTGCTGTTCCTAGCCCTCACACATTACCAACATCTACTCCCACCAGAAGTAAATTCTTTACTATAATTGATTTATGCAGTGTGTTTTTTAGTATTTCAGCTGATGAAGCCAGCCAATACCCTTTTGTCTTCACCTGGGAGGAAAAACAATTCACCTGGACAGTAATGCCTCAAGGCTGTTAATAGTCCCTATTTTTTTGCAAATTCTAAAGGCTGAACTGGATGGCATAAAGATCCTTAAAATGTTACTTCGTTATAGTAGGTGGATGATTTGCTTTTTTGCTCCTCTTCTCAAGCCTCCTCACAGGAAGAGAGCATCTACTTGCTAAGGTTTACCCTTAAAGGGACAAAAGTGTGCCCAAAAAATTGCTGTTTTCCCAAACTCAGGATTGATATTTAGGGCATCTGATGCAAGATATCAGGACAGGAATTATTCCTAGATCCAGATAGGCTTCATGGTGTTCTAAGTGTTCCCAAATCCAAAATTTAGCACCAACTACCAGGTTTTCTGAGGCCAATTGGTGGTTGCTGAAATTGAATTCCGGATATCTCTCTTATGGCCAAACCTCTGCATGTTTTACTCAACAACAACCCCAACCTAATTTTAAGGGAAGAACTGAATGAAGAACTTAGGCATCCTAATTATCAGATTCCCTTTTTTTTTTTTTTTCCCTTTTTGTACATGAAAAAGAAGGGGAAATGCCCTTAAGGGGACTCCCTAACATGGGGACCACCATCATTTATCCACATTCAGTTGGCAACTGAGTCTTCATTGCCCAACTTACAATTATAATCAAAGAGCTATGAGAACTTTGTGCTCCTTGTCCCTGAAACTCTGAAGGGCTTAACTTCCTACAGAAGGGTGACCATTTTATCAGAGGAAAACATACAAGCTTATAAGCTATGACTTCTGTCTAGGGATTTGGGGCAAGAAAAGGAATCATCATCTTGGCAGGAATTAGACCACCAGGAAGAGACAGAATTGCTGTTACAGAATGGGGCCTAGAAGAGATACCTCTGGGACCCAGCTGACCCAGTTTGGGACCTTGTGGTACTCTCTGCCAAGCTAAGTGTAAACAGACAGATATAGCAATGCAGGTATGAGTAGAACATGGCGATCAAGATATTGGATGGCTGAAGAACAAGTCTAGGTAATGCTACCAGATGAGCCACAATCAGCAGAAGTGGTGGCTAATGGTGCAAGAAATCTAAAAAGAATAGTACAGGGTAAAGAAAGCAATTGTGGCCCTAAGATCAGCTGTAGCAGCAGGGCTGGAATTAATTCTGTTTACCTCCATTTTCAGGCTCACAAGAATCCTAGAAGAGCAGCTCTTTAAATATATACAGAAAAGTAGATACATAGGACAAAAGGGGAGAGGGCTATAACGAATATTACGATGTGCAACTCAGATCCTCCTCCAGGGAAGGACTAGCTGCCTTCAGGATTTGTTATAGTTGTGTGTTGTCTATTGCTGCTATCAAGCTATCCACCAAACTTAGAAGCTTAAGAATTTATCTGATTCTTACAGGTTATCAATTTGTATATGGCTTAGCTGGGTGCCTCTTGCTCAAGGTCACTCATGAGGTTGTATCAAACTGCTGGCTGGGGCTGCACCTGCATCTGAAGATTCTACTATGTGGGGTATTTGGAGCATCACTTCCAAGCTTAATGACACGGTCCTACAGTACCTTACAAGTGACCTTTCTACAGAGCTATCTCCCAACATGATAGCTGGTTTCCCCAGGGTGAGTGGCTCAAGAGAAAGTGTGAGAAGGACCATCACCCCAGGGTAGCCACACTTGGTGACAGAATGAGGAACAGAACAAAAAGGCCCAACCATTTCACTTTAACATGGGTGGTTGACAGGCAACACACCTCCAGGCTCTGTACCAGACTGACCTGGGCACTGTCAGGCCCGAATCACTGTTCAAATTTTTCCTCTGACCAATCCTACTTACCCCTCCTGTGTCTTATAAGACTTGATCCCTAATAAACACCTTGTACTCCAAACTTCATCTTCTTTGTGTGCATGGTGGGAGAAGGTGGTATTATTTCCTTTCTTTTTCTTCCTGAATGTTTTCCTCCCAGGAAACTCCAAGTCTCCTTTCCTAACTCACTATTTCCTCCCCACTGACCATGGCTCTAGCACAGTGGACTGGAAAGTCCAATCACCCCTAAGCCATAATGGTCTTGTAATACTTTTTCCCAAGGTAGCAGCTACCACCTGATCTTGGATTTCATATGGTTTTGGTTGTAAAGATGGTAGAGGAGTTAGGGAGATGTTCTCAGAGGATTTTCTTAAATTAAGAGATCTGCTTAGAAATTAAAGCTAGAGACAATACTGACTCTCAAATGGCAATTTTCTTTAAATTTCACCAAATCTACTTAGTAAACAAATAATGGTTACCATATAAGAGGTTCTCTCATTGAGATACATGGAAGAGTGGCAGGAGGCAACAAAATAAAGCAAACAACTCAGTTTTGGTTTTACTTTTGTTAATAAATTAGTAATGGATTTTTTAAAATTTAGAATGTACATACTACTTAGGTTCTATCTCTCAAGATATATTATTCTTCAGTGAAATAAGTCTCTAATTCTTTGGAGAGAACATAAAAGACCAAATGTAATACATACAATTTAGAAGCAGAGTTATAATGAAAATGCAAATTAATTCAAAGGTCCATAGTGAGATCATTCAGCCATCTGGTCGCTAATGAAGTTCTTAATTGTTATAGTATCAACACCCCAGTCAGAAGACAAGATGGGGGAAAAAATCTGCTGCCTTTTAATATTTAATATCTGCTGTCTTATAATATTTTTAAAATTGTAATTAAATTTCAAGAAATAGTTTCCAGCTCTGAAACATTTTTTAATACCATAGAGCACTGCAAACCTTGTAAATACAAAACTTAGAATTTTTTTGAATAATTATTTCCCACGCTGTGTAATGAACAGAAAACTTAAATACTATATTCATAATTCAGCATACAAAATATGTAGCAATAGGGATTCTGTAAAGAATAACATTAATTCATCCAAGACATGTTCATTAGCATCCATACTGTGCCAGAAACTGTTCCAGGCATTGGGCAGATAGAGCAATAACCAAAGCAGACAAGATTCCCTGCCTTCATGGTGTCCGCATTCTACCCCAGGAGACACAGAGTAAATAAGCAAAATACATAGTATTAAATCAGTTAAAAGTTATAAAAATAAAAGCAGAGAAGAGTGATGTGACATGTGGCTGAGGGGTGGGCAATGAGAGTGGAAAGTTTCGATTCTGTGTTGAGGAAAGACCCCACTGAGAAACTGACCTGAGTGAAGAACCTAAAGGAAGTGTNTGGTGTCCGCATTCTACCCCAGGAGACACAGAGTAAATAAGCAAAATACATAGTATTAAATCAGTTAAAAGTTATAAAAATAAAAGCAGAGAAGAGTGATGTGACATGTGGCTGAGGGGTGGGCAATGAGAGTGGAAAGTTTCGATTCTGTGTTGAGGAAAGACCCCACTGAGAAACTGACCTGAGTGAAGAACCTAAAGGAAGTGTGGTGATGAGCCTCACACACAACTTAGGGAAAGACTGCCTACAAGTGGAGACAGCAATTGCAAAATCCCAGAGGCAGGGTTCAGTCTGGCATGAGGAAGAAACAGCAAGATGGCCATTGAAAAGTGAAGGAGGGCATGATGCTAGAGACGAGGTTTGAGATGGGGAAGGCAGAAGTATGCATTGAGGGGCACAAGGAGGACTTGGGCTTTACTCTGAGGAACATGGGGTCTTTGAAGAACTTTGAGCACAGGTGACATGGCAGGATCTCATTGAGTTTTAACAGAATTACTCCGTCTGTCCTGGGGAGTCATAAACGGAGCAAAGGAATGGGGACCCAAGTTCAGAGCTACACCAAGGAGAGAGGTGATGAGGATTTGCCCAGGATGATGGCATCAGTTGCTGTTCTGTTGATAAGTTGTTTCTGACTCTTTGACACCCCATGAATGACAGCACACCAGGCTTTCCTATCTTTTGTGTCTCCCAGAGTTTGCTCAAAC
>SJYA01013169.1:0-10303 GCA_006410615.1 Neotragus moschatus
ACCGAGAACTGGAGTCAAGGTTTCTGGTCTGGGGCATGACATGGTCAAGGAGGGTGAAATGACACACCACTCGGGGACTGTTCCTACTACAGGCTTGGAATCCAAACTCCGCACACACACCTTCCCTTCCTGCTTCTCCCATCACATCACAGCCATCCAACTCCGGCAGAGGACACAAGCATTCACATCAGGGGGCTGATGATGCATTTACTAAATGTCAAGAGTCCCGGGGATGGCTCAGTGTGGGCTGCAGTCACCAGAGTCATTTTCAGGGACCGGACCTCCTCCCACTGTATCTGTCAGAACCGGGCGAGAACAGGTCCCACAGTAGGCACGCCAAAAAGAAACTCATTTGGGGATGAAGGAGCAGAGGTGGGTTTCAAGCTGCTCAAAAGATGAGAGAGCAAGGGACAGTCTGGAAAGGTAACAGTGTGGGCCCTGCAGTGACAGGTGCGGATGGCCACTGGTGGGCATGCCTGCTGGCGCTCTGCTGACTCTGGGCTTTTGTGCTCTTGCATCCAGGAATTCTCAGCCACCACCAATCTGCAGACCTTCCTTCCTCACTTTACTCGGGGCTCAGCCCCACCATGGCCTCATCCACCAGGGATTCCCCGATCAGCTTGCGTGTAAGTGACGCTGCCACTCACCCCTGGCTTACTTTGCTCCCTAGCACCTCTCACCCCTGACACATGACCTACTCCTTTGCCTGCCATCTCCCCCAGGAGAAGGCAGGCTCAGGAGGGCAGGGCCTATTTGGTCCATTCCCCAGCGTGGACACACAGCAAACACTGGAAGCATTTGTTAACACATGTACCTTGAGTGGCAGGGGAAAAACCCACCTGGCCGGGAGGGTCTGCAAGGGCGGAGGGACTAACTTGAGAGGTGGCCCCCGGGCAGCTGACCCCGGTGCACGCGCTTGAAACGGCGGCACTGAGCAGGACGTGACACCCCCACCCCACAGACTTCTCCTGCCAGAGGGGACATGGCATGAAGTTATAATCGATACGTCTGCAAACATACAGCGTTTGTGGAGAGAGAAGTTGGTATGACTCTCTAGATGGCAATTTGGGGGTAACTAGCTCAGTCGGTAAAGAATTTGCCTGCAGTGCAGGAGACCCAGGTTCAATCCCTGGGTTGGGAAGGGCCCTTAGGGAAGGAAATGGCAACCCACTCCAGTATCTTTGCCTGGAAAATCTCATGGACAGAAGAGCCTGGTGGGCTGCAGTCCATGGGGTCGCAAAGAGTTGGGTACGACTGAGCAACTAACACTTACTTACTTAATACTTATCAACATGACAAGGGTCCAAACCCTCTGACTGGTGATACTACTTCCAGGAATGTATCCTACACATGCCCCACCCACATATGCCCCATGAACTGGATGGAAGGTTTTTTTTTGTTTCACTTTTGCAAACAGCTTGAATGGCCACCAACAAGGGGACTGGTTCAATAATGATACGTTTGGGGCTTCCCTGCTGGCTCAGTGGTGAAGAATCTGCCTGCCAATGCAGGAGATGCAGGTTCGATCCCTGGGCCGGGAAGATCCCACACGCTGTGGAGCAACTAAGCCCGTGTGCTGCAGCCACTGAAGCCTGCGCCCCTAGAGCCTGTGTTCCACCGCAAGAGAAGCCCCTGCACTGCAACAAAGGAGAGCCCCTCCCTGCTCACTACAACTAGAGAAAAGCCCACGCAGCAACCAAGATCCAGCAGACCCAAAACCGAATAAATTAAAAAAAAAAATGATGTGTTTGTACAGAGGAATGTTCTGCAGCACACAGCCGTCTCCCACTACGCCCCCTCTCCAACCTCCCCCTGCCCCCCACACACTGGTGTCTGCTTCTGGAGTCTTCTTGCCTCCCAGGGCTGCAGACCCCCACAGGGAGTCAAGGGATACTTGCAGTGAGAGTGTCTGGGGGCGATACTGGGGGTCACAGCAGGAAGGGCCTCCCTCATCTAGAAAACCCAGGAGCCCAGAATGAAGACCAGGAAGCAGGTACGGAGGTGGCTCACCTTGTGGCAGGTGTACCCAAGTCCAGCATCCAACCCAGCCTGCTCTTGGGGAGTGTGTGGGGCTGGTTCCAGGACTGAGGGTCCTGACTCTCTAGGACCGCATGAGGGTGGGGGTGGGGGGAAGGTGGGACTAGCCCCATTTACTCTGCATGGAACATGAGGACAAATATTAAGAGAACTCTCTGAGGTTTGCTGGGACTCTGTCCTGATGGTAGCTTCGTGCCCACATAGGTTTCTCATAGTGCTTAGCAGGAAGAGAATCCTTAAGATAAAAATGGCTGGCAGAAATCAACATAAAGGGGGAAAGTGAGGTGTCTTGGGGGATGGGAACTCCCAGAGACACAGTGGGTGCTGGCAGCTGGTTGGGGATGAGGGGAGCTGGCAGAACTGGGAGCCTGTGAGAAGGAAGAAAGGGTCCTGCTAGGTCCATGCACGTAGCATGTTGGCGAGGGAAACTGCAACCCACTCCAGTATTCTTGCCTGGAAAATTCCATGGACCGGGGAGCCTGGCGGGCTATCGTCCATGCTGTTGCAGAGTTGGACATGACTGAATGCAGCATAGCATGTTGGCTGACACCTAGGAGGTGCTCAGGCATGCCTGTCATGGGGAATTGAGATGAACCTGGCCTCACGTTCTGTCCTGAGATCAGTTTCTTAGGGGTTCTGGGGCTTTGGGACGTGGGAGGTTAACAAGGGAAATACTTAGAGTTGGGGCCAGCTGAGTACTGAGTGCTCTGAAATGGGGCTGTTTCTCCCTCTAAGTGGTCCTCCAACTTCTGGCTGCGTGGACAGCCCTGTGGAGCCTTCACATCCCTGCCAGTTGAGCACTTAGCCTGGACGAGCAAGCATCTCCACTTCCCTCCTACGGGCCAAGGCCTGGCCACCCTCCACCTGCTCCCGCATGCAGGTTCAGAGCTGCAGAGTGGGCCCCGGGCTTCCTGTTCTTCCTTTCTGCCCCTCGTTGCTGTGACTAGACCACATCCTTTCCTATGTACACACAGGCTCCCTCCCTGGGGGGCCCGGGGCTCCTGGCTGCCAGGGTCAGGGACAGACTCAGCGTAGGGACGCTTGGGCAGGGCTGTGGGCGAGCTCTTATCCCAGAGCCTCTCCTCCAACCTTATCTTTCACTAGTGGTTTGGGAAAGTCTGTGTTCAGCCAAGAATCACATCGAGCGATAGGCCCTCTCGCAAATGGCCTGCTGGGTTTTCTCAAGGAAGCAGGGGGAGGCCCGGGGGCTTTCGCTGTACTTTTCCTCTACAGTTGCTGAGATGCAGGGTTCGGGACCAGAATGGGTGCTGCAGACCACGTCCCACTCTCCCCCAGACGCTATCTCGGCCTCTTCACTCCAGCTTTTGGTGGGGGACCCTCAGAGCCTTTGAGCGGAAGGGCTGCAGAGAGGACATCCCTCTGGCATTCCTCTGAGGCTTCAGTGTCTCTGCGTGATCAATAGCTTCTCAGGAATCCGTCTTTTTTTTTTTATAAATATAATTTTGTTTCTCCATGTCTGTGATGGGCTTTGGTTGCTGCTCAGGCTTTTCTCTAGTTGTGGCGGGCAGAGGCCTCTCCCCATTTGCGGTGCACAGCTTCTCACTGCAGAGGCTTCTCTTGCTGTGGAGCACAGACTCTAGGGCGCACAGATCTCAGGAGCGGCTCAAGAGCACAGGCTCGGTAGTTGCGGTGCACGGGCTAGTTGCTCCTCGGCATGTGGGATCTTCCCAGGTTAGGGATCGAACCCATGTCTCCTGCACTGACAGGTGGATTCTGTACGCCTGAGCCTCCTGGGAAGTGTCAAAGGATAGCTGGCTTTTAAATGAATGAATCGCTGCTGTACACTGAAGGGGCCAACTCCGTGGACGATGAGTGTTCTATTCGGGATCTTCGGGAGATGACGCTTTATTTTACTCCCAAGGCGAGTCTCATAGAGTAGTGGCAACTCAAACAGATCCTAGTCCACCTGAGTTCACAACAGCATTATTCACAATAGGCAAGAGGTGGGAGCAACCCAAGAGTCCACTGACACATGAATGGATAAACAAAATGTGGTCCATCCATATAATGGAGTGTTATTCGGCCTTAAAAAGGAAGGAAATCCTATCACACGCTGCGATATGGATGAGCCTTGAAGACATTACACTGAGTGAAATAAGCCAGTCATGGACTAATATTGTATAATAGTAATAACCAAGTCGCTCAGTCGTGTCTGACTCTTTGCAACCCCACAGACTACACACAGTCCATGGAGTTCTCCAGGCCAGAATCCTGGAGTGGGTAGCCGTTCCCGTCTCCAGGGGATCTTCCCAACCCAGGGGTGGAAGCCAGGTCTCTCGCTTTCCAAGCGGATTCTTTACCAGCTGAGCCACCAGGGAAGCCCAGATATTGTAGGACTCACTTATATGAGGGACCTGGAAGACATTCATAGAGACGGAAGGTAAAACGGTGGTGGCCAGGCACCAGGGGGGAGGGAAGAGGGAGTTAGTGTCTCAAGTAGAGAGTTTCCGTTTTGCAAGATGAAAACGTTCTGGAGATGGTGGTAGTGTCATAACAACGTAAACGCACTTAATGCCACTGAGCTGTGCACTTAAAAATGGCCATTCTTGTCATTGTTCAGTCGCTAAGTCATGTCCGACCCTTCTGCGACCCCACGGACTGTAGCCCACCAGCCTCCTCTGTCTATGGGCTTCTCCAGGCAAGAATACTGGAGTGGGATTGCCATTTCCTTTTCCAGGGAATCTTTCTGACGCAGGGATTGAACCTGCATCACCTGCATTGGCAGGGAGGTTCTTTACCACTGAGCCACCGTGGAAACCCATGTTCTTTTTTTAACTACAATTTAAAAATGGCTTGAAAACAGAGGGCAGTGAGTAGGTATTCTTTGGTGGGTAGGCCATTCTCTGCCTGGGCAAGACTGTCCCTTTGCCTTGCTATTGCTCACTGGAAGAAAATCTGTATGGATTGGAGGGGCTGCCGACCTGAGGGCTGAAGGCCCAGGGTCGGGGAGTTGGGGGGGCAGCGCCCACTCATCAATGTCTCTGGCAGAGAAAGGGGTGTGGGCCAGCTGGGGCAGGCAAACCACCCGCACCCTCCAACAGCGAAATGTGTTTCTTGGAAGAGAATGCAAGGCAATTGTGCGAGCCCACACAGTGTTTGTTCGGAAGCTAATGCATTCCTGTCCTATTGTCTCTGCCGGAGACTTGTTGTGGGCACACCCATCATATCCTCCCTCAGGGAGAGGCCAAGGTGCTTGGAGTCAGGCTGTGGGAGGCCCGACAGCAAAGGGAGAAAGGCAGCCTGGTGAGAGCTCCGCAGAGTGCCAGGGGAAGGTTCCAAGGGCAGGGCCACGCTGCCCGAGGCATGCCCAGGATGCAGCCAGGCCTGGGGTGCTACCCCGTGGGGAAGGAAAGAGGCTGTGGATGGAGGGAGCCTGGGGCTGTCTTCCCATGCAGGAGGAGATCAGAACTTCTCAGAACAGATCACCGGTGATCAGAACTTCTTCCAGCCCACCCTGAACACGTCAGCTCACCCACAGCACAGTCCCAGCCTTAACAGAACAGACCCAATGAGCCAAGTCCAGCCACACTAAAAGCTCAGCCAAACCCCGCCTGCAGGAGCCCCCTCTTGGCTTAAGGGTGGGCTGGGAGCAGCAACAGAGTGGCAAAAGAGAGGGGACTTCAGAGCACATGTGATCGGCTGGTTTGCTGGGAAACAAACCCAGAGCTCCGACTGGTTGGCTAGGCCTACAGAAGGATGGTGGCAGGATCCTCGGCAAGGCTGGAAGAAGTCTTGGGAAGAGGAGAGAGAAAAAGAAGAGGCCTGAGTGGGAGGTACAGGTCTCCAGTGGCCGAGGAAGCCACAGTGATAAGCATGCGCCTTGACAGTGGAGAGACGGGGGGAGAGACAAGAATGAGGCTGAGCTGGGGGAGACGGACGGCCCCGACGAGTGGCACGCGGTCTGGAATGGTGGCCTCGGTGCACCCCCAGGTCGCATTAGGGCATCTCTACGTGTGCCTCTGGTGGACCTGCACTTGCATCTACAGCTGAGTCTAGAGGACAGCTCCTGATAGTGACCTTGAATCGTCAAGAAGAGCATCAGTTATTTCTGGGTCTCTTGGGGCAGGTAGGGAAGTAGATAATCTGGCCATAGAAAGCTGTCGTCAAAAAATGTGCAGCAGGTTTGGAGTCAGAAGACCTGCTATTCACGGGCATGTCACTTAGTCACTCTGCGCTTCAGTTTCCTCACTTGAGAATGGGGCTAATACTTGCCTAGAATTGTTTTGAGAGTCAGCTGAGAGAAAGTATGTGAAAGAGTTCTGAAAAGGGCAAAGCGTGATTCAAATGCAAGGTGTTATTATTGCTATTAAGTGTTTATCTTCATAAACAGGTATCTTTCCTGAAGATCTGGACCCACTCTGTAATGTACCATCCCATTTGTTCCCGTGACATTCTTGCGGAAACACGGAAAGGCCACAGGCATCATTATCTCTGCTTAGTAGACAGAGACACGGAGGCTCAGTAGTTCTGTGGCTCACACAAGCCAGACAGACAGATAGCAAATCTGAGAAGAACTGGAAGGTGCTTGGAAGCCCTGGGTCAGCATCCTCTTTCTTGGGGAATTACTTTAATTTCTCCCACAGTAGCTTATTCTTACTTTGCTGGTTGGAGCTCATTCTTAGCTTTGTTGACCGGTGATGATAATCCGTCTGCATCTGCACAAAACTGACTTGATTTTACCTATTCTTCGTCTGCATTGGCCACCATAGGTCCATTCATCCATCCCCCCGCCAAGGCATCCAATTAGCCATCCATTCTTTTATCCACTCACACATCACGTCTCCAGCCTTCCAACCACTCACCCATCCTTCTGTCCATCTACGCATCTACCCTCTCACCCACCATCCAGCCAGCCAGCCATCCTTTGACAATGTTTATGGAACACTTACAATGTACTAAACACTATGTCCGTATCTGGGTAACAAGAATTAGACCTGTATCTTAGAGTCTAATAAGGGGACGCAGAGAGCTCATGCTAGGTAAATGGGATTGGAACATAGGATAGAATGGTGGTGGTGAAGAGCAGGCCATGGCATAAGCAGCAGCACATGGCATCATGGCACACGCATAAAAGGGAAAGAAAAGTGACCTAATGGAGTGCAGTGGTGAACAAGTATTTCAGGAGGCTAAGATACGTGATACCTGAGGCGGGAGAGACAACATAAGGTGATAAAGCTGGCCTGGGCCACATCCTAAAGGGCTCAAGATGCCATGCTACTACTGGGTTTGGATTTTATCCTAAGGGACTGCAGAGCCACTGAAAAGACTTTCAACTGGTGGGTAGGACCATGCTCTTTGCAGTGTGGAGAGTAGACAGGAGCTGGGGTGATGGGAGAACTGGAGGCAAGGAGGCCAGTGAGAAACATGGCAGCTTGATTGAAGGCAGGAGCAGTGGAAGGAGACAGGTTTAGGAGGCAGAAGTTAGGGTGAGGAAAAGGACAATGCGGAAGACGGAGAAGGGGCATAGCAACCGGATCAACTGCGGTGCCACTGCTAATACTAGGAAGGCAGGAAGAGTTGATTTCGGAAAACGGGGATGAGCTCAGTGTGAGAAGTATTGAGTCCACGGCCCTTGGGGTTATCAGGGAAGATGAGTATCAGGAGACTGGCCACCCGTGGTTGTCAGGCCACGGGTGTGAGTCAAGGTCTTGGCAGTGACCTGACCTGGGGAATGCCGTGGAATAGGAAGAGACGAGGGGAAGAGCTCCAAACCAGGAGACAGCAACATCGAAAGGGTGGCAGAGGAGGAAGAACCCCCAAGGAGGAAGAGGGTGGTCAGAGCGCTGGGCAGAGCAGGAAAAGAGTGACGCCATGGAAGCTGCGGGAGGGCTGAGAAGTCAAGGTCACTTCTCAACCGTGTCAAAGGCTCAGAGAGGTCAAGTGAGATGAACAATGACCAGGGAGGCCCCCCCCCCGGATCTGGTGATTAGGAGGGCATGGGGGACCTCTGCCATGATGACTTCATGCGGGGAGGGGAGCCTGTGTAACGTGGGGCTGGAGAGGCAAGGCGAGGTCAAGAAGTGGAGGCAGAAAGAGCCAACCGTTGCTCTTTTCTTTGGGGGTTTCTGTTCTCAGGGTCAAGGGCAATGGGCCGTACAGCAGGAGAGACCTGGACGGAGGCAGATGTGAGCGGGCACCATGCAGGAGAGAGGAGAGAGTCGAGCACACAGGCGAGCCTTAAATAAGAGAAAGGCTGTCGTTCCTCTGAAATGGACAAGAGGTGCCAGTGTGGCTGCGGATCCAGGCACGCGTGTAAATGCTCACACTGCCCGGCCTGTTCAGGCAACTAGGAAACGAGTGTTGGTTTACCTTCAATACGTATTATGGTCCTTCTGTGATAGCCTGCATTTCAGACATCCCTAGGTTAGGGGGATTTGCCCCAGTTGTCCCTTTTCCACGAGCCCAGTAAGAAGCCCTGGTATGGCAGCTCTGGGTCAGATGTCAAGGAAATTCATGGTTCTGAACTGGACTTCGGTCCAAGCTTGTGCCCTGTGGTCTGGCTGTCAGCCGTCCTAACTTAAGATGGGCAGGCACCCTAACTGCGGACGAGGCGCCCTAGAGGGAATAATTAACCTCCTTCCTGCAGAGCTTGCAAACCGCTGGTACAAAGTAGCCACAGTAAATGTCACATGGGGGAATGCTCCATCCCGCAGCTGGCCCAGGGGATGGAAACGTAATCTGGGGCTCAGAGCAGACACAGACTCCTTCTGCAGACGCCAGAGCCAGAGGACGGGGCCATGGCTCCAGAGGCTCCTCTTGGGGGCCAAGCCCTGGCTGGTGGCCCAGACAGGAGGCGAGTGCTGTTCATGGAGTCCCTGCAGACGCGAGTTCCCAGGACCCCGCGTCAGGGCTTGAAACAACAAGGACGCTGGCCACTGCTATCAACACCTCCCAGCTTCTCCTTGCCTTCCCTTCTAGAACCCTTGTCTGTCCTCTTCTGTATTCACCGCCCTGATGTCCACGGATCTCTCCTGAAGGGTGAGCACAAAACACCAGAGGCAGCCCTGAGGTTTTCCCTTTCAAGAAGGGGTCTCTGGGGGCTGAATCACATCTATAAGGCCTTAATCTGGCTTACATTTTTGGAGCGCTTACTTCAGATGCCAAGCTTCATGCTTGTGCATGTTTTAAAATCCATTTTTATCCTTATACCAGTTTATCTGAGTTAAATATTGTAATTGTGCTTTATCACTTCAAGTCGTGTCTGACTCTTTGCGAGCCCATGGACCGCCCGCCAGGCTCCTCTGTCCATGGGATTCTCCAGGCAAAAATACTGGAGTGGGGTTGCCATGCCCTCCTCCNCTCTTTGCGAGCCCATGGACCGCCCGCCAGGCTCCTCTGTCCATGGGATTCTCCAGGCAAAAATACTGGAGTGGGGTTGCCATGCCCTCCTCCAGGGGATTTTCCTGATCCAGGGATCAAACCCATGTCTCCAGCATTGCAGGAGGATTCTCTACTGCTGAGCCACTGGGGAAACCCAAATAACATTGTAATTATCCTTACTTTATACTTGCAGGAACTGAGGCATGGAGAGTGAAATGAAGTCCTCGTGAGCATGAGTAACGGAAACTGGCTTTGGAACCCAGGTCGAGTCTGCCTCCAAAGTCAAGGACATAACAGCTGCCCCACGAGTAAGCCTTGCATCAATAAGGCTAATGGGGAGAAGTCAGCAAAGATGGGGTGACCACACACCCCAGTTTGCCTGGGATGGTTCCAGTGTTCACCTCAAATGACTAATAATATTCCCTTAGCTTTCAAAAGTGCCCAGATTAGCATGACACATTACAGTTAATAGCCCAGACAAGGGGAAGGGCTGAGGGGCTGGGAGCCCCCTGCTCCCCAATCACTGTCTGCCCAGTCAGGACACCTCTGGCCTGTTCTACCTCCTCCCTTGGTGCCCAGGTGTTCATGCCTGTCTCTGGGGGTTCAGTAGGCGGGGGTGGGGAGGAGGGCCCCAAAGGTGACGTAGCAGCCCCGCTCTCAGTGACAGGCGGTTCTTACTGCCGTTCAGGATGCCTGCTGCCCTGCTGCAGCGCCCCGCCTGGCCTGCCAGGGCGGACTCCTTCCCAGGATGGGAGCTGGAACAGGACAGACTTAACGGTAACAAAAGCACCAGCCTCCAGCTGAAGCACAAGCTGGAATCAAGACTGCCGGGAGAAATATCAACAACCTCAGATAGGCAGATGACACCACCCTCATGGCAGAAAGCGAAGAGGAACTAAAGAGCCTCTTGATGAAAGTGAAAGAG
>SJYA01013170.1:0-10613 GCA_006410615.1 Neotragus moschatus
AAAAACAAACAAACAAAAAACTGGAATATATTATCTGAAGTTAGGACCCTAATGCCCCCACTCTTCAGAGTCTGGCTCCATCCTTTGCTCCAGGCTGTTCAGCCTCCTCATTGTTTCATGACCTCAGGCTTTGTTCTGCCTCTTTGTTTTCATTCACACTGTTTTCTATTGCTCCTTCTCCTCTCATCCTTGTACTTCCTAATTTTGAATCCATGTCTTTCATTCTGCCCTTCTAAATGTTGTAATGCGTCTTAATATTCTCAGCAAGTGGACATTCCACATCAAATTCTTAAATGGCCATATAATAAAATATAATACACATATACCTATCTTTTATGAAGAGCTGACAATATTTTTAGTGACTCACGGTAGGCATTGTGCTTACGGGTTATTGGGAACTGTAGAAATATATCTTCCTACTGACATTATGGTCATTGATTGAGTCCTCTCCAGCTATTGGTATTCAGAAGGCTCTGGTAAAAATTTCATGAAATAAAGTGTTCAACCAACAAAGAGTTTTGTGTCAGAGTTGTCTTGCATGTTGGAGTCCTCATCTACTACTAGATTCAAAGGTCTGCTCTCTAGGATTGAAAAAAGATCTAAATCTGACTTTAGAATAAATGGATGTCAATAAAATCTTTTGTAATTGGCTTTAATATGCAAAAGGCCTTAAAATAAATATAATCTGATGAAAATTATGCAAACATTTCTACAAAGAAACACTTTAAGCCTTTTCTGAGGCTGTATCCCAACATGATACATTTGAATTATGATTTTCATTATTTTAATTTAACACAGTAATAAAGTAAGGGAAAGAGTAAAGCTGTAATTTTAGACACCTTTTGATCTGAACATAACAACTAAGTAACATCAATTAAGACAGTTTCACAAATTAAAAATGCCACAAATTATGCAATGGTAATTGAGATGGACGGATTTATTTATATTTGAAAACTTTCAGAGTATCTCTTAAATACCCACACCACAAGCCTTTGAGGCAGGAATTGCAACATATGAGAGATTAAAGATGAGAGAGATATAATGAATTATCAGCATCAGCAGCACTGAGGTGAGAACCAGAGTTTACCTCTGTGGGACAACTTTACAACCAGAGCTCCCAGGAGCAATGTGCCAAACAACACAAACTTGCAGACACTCTCAGACATACAGAGATTTTTGATGCTCCATAGCATTTTATTCATATTTATTCTTTAACTAACTGACTTTGCATAACAAGCACTAAAGATAGCATATTGCAATTTTGATATACTATAACTTATCAAGTGGGCTTCTCTGGTGTCTCAGAATTCACCTACAATGTGAGGGACTGGGTTTGATCCCTGGTTTGGGATGATCCTTTGGAGGAGGGCATGGCAATCCACTTCAGTATTCTTGCCTGGAGAATCCCTGACGGAGGAACCTGATGGGCTACAGTCCATGGGGTCTCAAAGAGTCAAACAAGACTGAGTGACTAAGCACACAACTTATTGAGTAGTCCAATTTTCCTCAGATCTTAAAAAAAAACTGGTGAAGAAACTAAGCCTTAGAGAAATCCAGCCAGCAAATCATCAAAATTTTCAAACTCAGACAGCCTGATTCCAAAGCCCAAAGATTTAACTACAATTATGTTTCTGCTATCTTTCTTTTATAGCACCTAATTCATTTAAATATATATGCCAAGATATATCTCCCCAGTAGGTTATAAAATCTTAATGGGACTCTGCCATATTTAGCTTAAAACCTTGAAATCCTGGCATATAGAAGTTTCTCATTGTTAATGATAACACAATTCTAGCAAAAATATCACATAACACATGTTATTTGATTAATCAAGGATAGGTTCCACTGCACTGGTATCTCCTTTCATTTCTCCCAACCTTACTTTTTCACTTAATCCATTTTCACGCTGATTTCACAGCAGCTGTGAACTCACAAATCTCAGAGTTATCACCATGGAGACTCATCCTCTTTTACCAGATGCAGATAGAGCCTCTTATCTATTGAGTTTTCATCCTTGCTCCAGACAGTTTATGAAAAATTATAGACAATTGCAATCCTTCCAGTCTTCCAGTAATATTACATATTTTTCTCTTCTTCTGAATTATCTTTTGCTTAATATTCTTCAATCCTCACTATAAAAACTTTACAACTATAGAATCAAAATGCAACCCTCCCTCCCTGAGCTTCAAGGAGATTTATCCAAAGAAAGAAAATATGATATATGGCAAATACAAAATAGTGATAAGACCATCATGAAAAGAAATGAACCCCAAATATGTGCTTATTTAAACACCTTTGCAATACTAAATCCTAAAAACTTATGGTCTCAGAATTCTGTCTTTCTTTTGTTATCATATTACAATACTCTGCTTCGCTAAGGATCTATTTTTCCCCCTCAGTACTATTATTAACTTTGTGGTCAAATATTTTTCCATTTTTTTGTATAAGTCCACTAATATTTTCCAAATTTTTAAAATACCTTCATTTTAAAGAATCTACATTCCCTCTAACTGATTTTCCTCTTTAACTTGTCTCAAGTATTTAGGTATTCTGAGTACTTCAGACAAGTCAATATATAATCAATCTTACTCAGACATCCTTAAAATCCTTCTCTCCCCATACACTTGGCACCTCCCACTGTTTTGTGGTAATATTGTGTGGCCCTTTGCAACATTCTTATACAAATCTAATTAATGAATACTGGAAAGAAGCCAGCAATCATCTGAAGGGTTAAAGTAATAATGATCCAAAGTGAGATACAATAAAAATAAATTTTGAATTTAAATGTAAAACTTCAAGATAGAATTAAGAATTCTGGCCAGCAGTTTAAAATAGATAAATTAGGTGAGCATATGTGTTTAATTACAAAAATCAGTTCAAGAAAAGTGAAAATTCAAGGAAATATTATAATTATAATAAGTGATTCTGCCACAGGAGCCTTTCTTAGACCTAGAACCTCACAAAGATTCTCATTCCAATTCAAAAACACTTCTCTCTAATTAAGTTATTAAAAAGAGATTTAAAGGAAAATACGCTCTATGGTTAAATAAAAAGAAAGGCATTGTGCCCTTGAATAAACTGAGTGAAATTCACTCTCTTCATTTGTACCGAAAATATGACAAAGAAGGAATGGATAATCTATCTCAAAAGTGTTCTTAATGACAAATAAACACCATTGCAGTTAATGTCTCTGCAAATGGAAAGCAGCAACAACAAAACCAGCTGGGTGCTGCAGCACGAGGTGATATATAAATAGATGCTGCGTAGAGAGAACTCAGCAGTGGAAAGGCAGGTAGAAGTTAGCTCCTGGGGCTGCAGCACTGGCACAGTTAACCAGACTCCAGATGGAGAAGGGAAGCCTGGGGGAGGCAGGTACTAAGAGAAGCACCGGCTGTCCATCTGGCAGCCCCTCACGGTTCATGAAAACTGCAGGTTGAGTGAGAACTTAAGCAATGACAATAAAAAAAAAAAAAGGACAAGTACCAAACACACTCACTCGGATTTGTCTTTATTACTCAAAGCCATGGTTATTGTCAAAATGTAGAAGTACTCATTGTTTCAGCATGACACTGGTAGTCATGATGTCAAACCTAATACTTGTACTACCATGCCTTGACAAGACAGCAACTGCTTTAACGTCTAATTTTGACCTTCATTTTGACTTTAAATCTTTTGACATGTCAAAGTCTGTTTGGAAGATTGGCAGAAAAAGAGAATGTACCAGGATTACAATTTTATACGTAAGTTGGAAATTAAGCAATAAAATCTATATAACCTCTCAGGTTTCCTTTCTCATTTTGAGCTCATTCTTGCTCTTTAGCCTGGGATTTTTCCAGTGTAATTTGGAAGACAAAAAAGATCCCTTTCCCTTAAACTATTGGACCTATTTGTCTTTTGAAAATATTGATCATTTTTGTCCCCACTCATATGAATTGGGGAATTAACATAGGTATTTTGGCAGACAGCTGACTTTATTGTGCCTTTCACTGATTGTTAATATATAAGAACCATGAAAACAGTAATTCTGTATGTTCTTAGAAGGAATTCAACATCCTGTACATATTCTATAATTCCTTATCTATTTATTTACCATATTTTCAAGTACAAGTAAATCCACTTATTCACATCAATCTTTGTAAGAAATCTATAAGATGAAAAAGCAATAATTAAGTAAAGGGTCCCAGGTCACAAAATAAGGAGCAAAATCTAATTCATGTTTTAAATTCCTTGCCCAAGTGATCTCCCCACTTCCCTTTATCATTATTCAAATATCTGTTTAAAATATTCAAGGAAATGCACAATTCATAATTCACCATGAAACAAGTTTTCTTCAAAACGAGAATAAAGAATCATTCAAAGATCTCAAATGTTTTCTCAAGATTGTACAAAAATATTATGTTATATCTGATTCACAAGATTTCATAATTTTAATAAGGTACAGTATGAATCCTCTTAAGGTACAGGACTGGGAAAAGTTAGTTTTCATTCCAATGCCAAAGAAAGGCAGTGGCAAAGAATGTTCAAACTACTGCACAATTGTACTCATTTCATATGCTAAAAAGGTAATGCTCAAAATGCTTCAGGCTAGGCTTCACCAGTACATGAACTGAGAACTTCCAGATATAAAACCTGGATTTAGAAAAAGCGGAGGAACCAGAGATCAAATTGCCAAATGCTGTTCGGTCATAGAGTAAACAAGGGAATTCCAGAAAAACATCTACTTCTCCTTCATTGACTATGGTAAAACCTTTGACTGTGTGGCTCACAACAAACTATAGAAATCCTTAAAGAGAAGGGAATGCCAGATCACCTTACTTGCCTCCTGCGAAATCTGTAGGCAGATGAAGAAGCACCAGCTAGAACTGGACATGGAATGATGACTGGTTCAAAACTGGGAAAGCAGTACATCAAGGCTGAATGTTGTCACCCTGCATATTTAAGTTATATGCAGAGTACATCATGGGAAATGCCAGGCTCGACAAAGCACAAGCTTGAATCAAGATTGCTGGGAGAAATATCAATAACCTCAGATATGCAGATGACACCACCCTATGGCAAAAATCAAAGAGGAACCAAGGAGCCTCTTGATGAAAGTGAAAGAGGAGAGTGAAAAAGCTGGCTTAAAATTCAGCATTCATAAAACTAAGATGATGGGTCCATTACCTGGGTCCATTACCTCATGGCAAATAGATGTGGAAAAAATGGAAACAGTGACAGACTACTTTCTTGGACCTCAAAAGCACTGTGGATGGTGATTGTAACCATGAAATTGAGATGCTTGCTCCTTGGAAGGAAAGCTATGACCAACCTAGAGAGCATATTAAAAAGCAGAGACACTATCTGTTGACAAAGATTTGTCTAGTCAAAGCTGTGGTTTTTAGAGTAGTCATGTACAGATGTAGGACCATAAAGAGGGCTGAGCACTGAAACACTGATGCTTTCAAACTGTGGTGCTGGAGAAGACTCTTGAGAGTCACTTGAATATCAAGATCAAACCAGTCAATCCTAAACGAAATCAACCCTGAATATTCATTGGAAGGACTGATATTGAAGCTGAAGCTCCAATACTTTGGCCATCTGATGTGACCAGTTGAGAAAGACTGAGGACAGGAGGAGAAGCAGGAGACAGAAGATGAAATGGTTGGTTGGTATCACCCACGCAACAGACATGAGTTTGAGCAAACTCTGGGAGATAGTGATGGACAGGGGAGCCTGGTATGCTGCAATCCATGGGGTCACAAAGAGCTGCGCACAACTGAGTGACTAAACAACAACAATAACAACCATATGAACAAACTAACAAGGAAACAGTATAGAAATTTAGTATAATCTTTTGTTATGTTTCATATTTAGAAGAGCATCATGTCACATTTTCCTTGACTTGGCCAAAGCTGTAGAGTTTTGTTTTGAATAATTTAATGAACAAGAAATTCTCATTTTGAACAATGTAAGAAATATTTTATAATAGGAACTATTTGTACCTGTAAAAAGTCAACCTTTTATTTCCACCAGTTCATAAAATACAATGGAGTAAATCTTTAGATTTATTTTAAAAAAACAGTATAAAATAAGCAAAATGCTACTCAAAATATTACAAAATAGATTAGCAGTGTTTTAACATTGCACTCTTTAAGATCAACCACACTGCCTAAAAAGAATGAATATTCATGAGCACCTGAAACTAGACTGACTTGATGGAAATGGACCAATGACTAACAACATAATTAAAACACTATCTGGAGTATTTCAAAGTGCTTGTATTTGTCAGCTAAAGAAAGTTTACTTCAGTGCACAACACAATGGCTGAATAGGGAGCTTACAGAAGTACCCAATGCTAAAACAAAAACTATCTTTGCTACCAGTACCACCAGAACAGAATTAAGTCAAAATTCTTTGCATACCCACAGTATCACTAGAGTAGTGAACATAATTAGTCCTTCATTTTTTAACGTGACACATACCTTTTGAGATTTCTCTCCTTCAAAGACCACCCACCTAGACCCTTTTGAATGTAGATAGCTACTGAAGCTAGGAACCAGTTGTGTCCAGTTCAGTTCAGTTCAGTTGCTCAGTAGTGTCCGATTCTTTGCAACCCCATGAATCACAACATGTCAGGCCTCCCTGTCCATCACCAACTCCCAGAGTTCACTCAGGTTCACATCCATCGAGTCAGTGATGCCATCCAGCCATCTCATCCTCTGTCATCCCCTTCTCCTCCTGCCCTCAATTCCTCTCAGCATCAGTCTTTTCCAATGAGTCAACTCTTCACATGAGGTGGCCAAAGTACTGCAGTTTCAGCTTTAGCATCATTCCTTCCAAAGAAATCCCAGGGCTGATCTCCTTCAGAATGGACTGGTTGCATCTCCTTGAAGTCCAAGGGACTCTCAAGAGTCTTTTCCAACACCACAGTTCAAAAGCATCAATTCTTCGGCGCTCTGCCTTCTTCACAGTCCAAATCTCACATCCATACATGACCACTGGAAAACCCATAGCCTTGACTAGACGGACCTTAGTCGGAAAAGTAATGTCTCTGCTTTTGAATATGCTATCTAGTTTGGTCATAACTTTTCTTTTAAGGGGTAAACGTCTTTTAATTTCATGGCTGCAATCACCATCTGCAGTGATTTTAGAGCCCCAAAAAATAAAGTCTGACACTGTTTCCACTGTTTCCCCATCTATTTCCCAAGAAGTGATGGGATTGGATGCCATGATCTTCGTTTTCTGAATGTTGAGCTTTAAGCCAACTTTTTCACTCTCTTCTTTCACTATCACTGTCCAAGGCAGTCTTTATGTTAGTGGCTCATTCCTACTATCAGGCTAGGTCTGGGATTTCCCCTTGGTTCAGTAAATCTGTTTGGTACCATAGCTTGATTTGCCCATTGTTGTGCTGGTCCCAATATCTGTCCTAAATTCTAGCTCTCCTGTGGCTGAAATTTTCTCTCCTGGAAGGATCATAACTGGAATTTGATTGCAATAATAGACACAGGCTTCTTGGGTTACCACTTCTTCTTGGATGATATTTGATTGTGTCTTTCAATGAATCAGTCCATTTCATCTAAGCTGTCAAATTTATGTGCATAATTTTTTTGTGGCTGTCCATTTCAATAATTCTAGAATGAGTAGTTACATCCCCTCTTTCATTCCTAATGTTTGTAACTTGTGTGTTCTCTTTTTACTTGGTCAAACTGGATATGTTTATGTTTTAGAATTTTTTACAATATTTTTTCTTAGAGTATAGATGCTTTACAATGTTGTGTTAGTTTCCACTGTATAGCAAAATGAATCAGCTATACATACACATATATTCCCTCTTTTTTGGATCTCCTTCTCATTTAGGTCACCAGAGAGTATAGAGTTCCCTGAGTTATACAGTAGTTTATCAACATTATTTTTTTTTCAAAGAATCAGCTTTTGTTTCTTTGCTGTTTCTCTAATGTCTGTCTCTTTCCAATTTAACAGACCTCTGCCCTGATATTTATGATTTCCTTTCTTTTGTTTGCTTTACATTTTTTTCTCCTCCTTTTCTAAATGCTGAAAATAGAAGTTCAAGTTATTGTTCTGAGAAGGTATTTTTCCCTAATGAAAGCATTTACTGCTATAAATTCCCCCTAAAAACTGCTTTAGCAGCATCATAGATATTTTGATACAATGTAAACACATTATTTCAGTTCAGAAATTTCTAATTTGTTTTGATATTATTCCTTTGATACCTGGAAGAAGGCAATGGCACCCCACTCCAGTAGTCTTGCCTGGAAAATCCCATGGATGGAAGAGCCTGGTGGGCTGCAGTCCACTGGGTCGCTAAGAGTCAGACACAACTGAGTGACTTCAGTTTCACTTTTCACTTTCATGCATTGGAGAAAGAAATGGCAACCCACTCCAGTGTTCTTGCCTGGAGAATCCCAGGGACGGGGGAGCCTGGTGGGCTGCCATCTATGGTGTTGCACTGAGTCAGACACGACTGATGTGACTTAGCAGCAGTAGCTTTGATACCTGAAGGCTAGTGATTGGTCTGTTACTTACATTGTTTAGTATTTCCAAATATTTAGAAATTTTCCACCTATTAGTCTGTTATCTGTTTCTACTTTAATTTCCTTATAGTAAAAAACACCTTTCAAAATTTCACTTTTCAATTTAATAAGGCTTATTTGTGACCCACAATATGGTCTACCTTTGTGAGTGTTCCATGTACACTGTAAAATAAGGTATATTCCTCTGCTGTCACATATTAATAGAATGTTCCACAAATGACAGGTCAGGTTGATTTTATGATGTTGCTCAAGTTTTCTTTATATATTAATATTTGCTCACTTTCTTTTTATTACATCAACTAACGAGAAAGCAATGTTGAAGTCTCTAAATATAACTGTAGATACCTCTCTTTCCGTTCCTTTAGTTTTTACTTCACATGTTTGGAAGCTTTATTGTAAAAGATCTAAATAATTTTTTATGCCTTAGTGAGTTGACCCTTTATCATTACATAGTATTCCTCTTTGTTCCTGATACTTTTCCTTGTTCTGAAGCCCTCATTAACTGATATTCTCTAGCCACTCTAGCCTTTGTTTTTATTTGTGTTTGTATGATATATCTTTTTATATCCTATTATTTTTAACCCAGTAATTTCATCATGTTTCAAGGGAGTTTCCTGGTAGACAGCATATGGTTGGGCCTTGTTTTTACATCTAATCTCATAATCTCTGTCTTTTAATGCTATGGTTAGACTGTTTAGTTTTAAAATAATTCGTTTGGTTGGATTTATGTCTGCCATTTTAGTGTTACTTTTCTATTCATTTCTTATGCTTTGTTATATTGGTTTTCTACTACTGCTGTAGCAAATTAGAATAAATAGAATGTTTTAAAATAACTCTCATTAATTATACCAGAGTTTCCATAGGCCACCTGTCCAGGTACATTGTGGTTCAAATGGTTCCTCTGCTTAGGCTTCACCAGGTTGAAACTGAATAAGGCTTTGGGAGAGAATGAGCTTCCAACCTCTTTCAGGGGTTGGAAGAATTCACTTCTTTGCAGCAATAGAGATGAGGTTCCCATTTCTTGGCTGACTATTGTTTTTGACTGGGAGTCTCTCAGCTCCTTAATGTTACTTGCATGCCTCATCACATTGCCCTTCAAAGTCAGAACTTCTCACTTTAAATCTCTCTGGCTTCTATTTTTGTGGAATCTCTCACTTTTTTACCTTTCTCTTCTGCTTTTAAAGGCTCATGTGGTTATACTGAACCAATCTAGATAAAACAGTATGATAAAACAGGAAAATGGATAATAAAACAGGATAATTGTCAATCTTAAGATCAGCTGGTTACAGCTTAATTAAAACTGCAATACCCCTTCACAGCAGTAGTTAGATTAACTGGACTGAATAACCATGAGAGTAGAATCATGGGAAAACATCTTATATCTACCACAGTTTGCTTTCAGACCCTAAAAGGTTCAAGTCTCTCCCAAAGGCAAAAGACACTCACACTTTTCCCAAAGTTACCAAGGGTTTCATTCCATTATATCAACTCAAAGCTTAAAAATTTCATATAAATCTCATCTGCTCAATAGTCCAAAAATCTCTCATTTAAATCAATTGTGGGTGAGTAATCCATTAAATAGAACTCATGGGAATAATCTCTCTGTGAGCCTGTGAAATTAAAGACAAATGCTATTTGCCCCCAGTATGCACAAGTGAGACAGACACATGCTGTCAGTAACAAATATGGAAGCTCCAAGAGGAGGAAGGTGGGAGCTAAAAGGTAATCACAGTTTCAAAGCAGTTTTGATATGTAGATAGGAAAAGTACATTAGATTTCAAGAGCTGGGAAAATTCCGTTTGGATCTTGGTTCTGCCCCCTAGGATTTCAACTCCAACCTTTAGACTTGGTACACCTCTGTTTTCTTTTAAAAGTAACACCAATTTGCAACTCAGTAGTTTTATCTACCATTAGAATTTTTTAATCTACCATTAGATATTATTTTTGGAGAAGGCAATGGCACCCCACTCCAGTATTTTTGCCTGGAGAATCCCATGGATAGAGGAGCCTGGTGGGCTGCAGTCCATGGGGTTGCTAAGAGTCAGACATGACTGAGCGACTTCACTTTCACTTTCACTTTCA
>SJYA01013172.1:0-11261 GCA_006410615.1 Neotragus moschatus
GGAAACAGTGGAAACAGTGTCAGACTTTATTTTTGGGGGCTCCAAGATCACTGCAGATGGTGATTGCAGTATAAAATTAAAAGACACTTACTCCTTGGAAGGAAATTTATGATCAACCTAGTTAGCATATTCAAAAGCAGAGACATTACTTTTTCAACAAAGGTCCATCTAGTCAAGGCTACGGTTTTTCCTGTAGTCATGTATGGGTGTGAGGGTTGGACTATAAAGAAAGCTAAGCCCCACAGAACTGATGCTTTTGAACTCTGGTGTCAGAGAAGACTCTTGACANTCCTTGGAAGGAAATTTATGATCAACCTAGTTAGCATATTCAAAAGCAGAGTCATTACTTTTTCAACAAAGGTCCGTCTAGTCAAGGCTATGGTTTTTCCTATGGTGTGAGGGTTGGACTATAAAGAAAGCTAAGCCCCACAGAATTGATGCTTTTGAACTCTGGTGTCAGAGAAGACTCTTGAGAGTCCCTTGGGCTGCAAGGAGATCCAACCAGTCCATTCTGAAGGAGACTGGCCCTGGGATTTCTTTGGAAGGATTGATGCTAAAGCTGAAGCTCCAGTACTCTGGCCACGTCATGCAAAGAGTTGACTCACTGGAAAAGACTCTGATGCTGGGAGGGATTAGGGGCAGGAGGAGAAGGGGACGACCGAGGATGAGATGGCTGGATGGCATCACCAACTCGATGGATGTGAGTTTGAGTGAACTCCGGGAGTTGGTGATGGACAGGGAGGCCTGGCGTTCTGCAATTCATGGGGTCACAAAGAGTCGGACATGACTGAGCGACTGAACTGAACTAAACTGAACTGAACTGAAATTGTACAGGTACCAACAAATAAAAGAGAGGTTAATGCATCTGACATTAACATATAAACTGGGGTTTCTGTGGCTAACCTGCAACTATACTGGTTACCAAATATTTTCTGTAAGTAGCTCTCCTCTGCTCTTTTGTCTTGCTTCTAATCCCATGTCACTGCTGACTTCTGAAATATGTTAACTGACCATTTCACTGCCACATTAACTGAAAATGGTTACGATATAATTGATTCCCCTTAAATCCTTACATCTTCATTACATAGTTAACTGTAGCATTAATTGCTTAAAATGAATCTGCCCTGAGAATATATTTTATGCCAGTGATTGTATTATAATCTAGTGGGAATAAGAAATGAAACATCATTGCAGCCTCAAGGGNGACTGAGTGACTGAACTGAACTGATACTATACAGTAAGACCTTGTTTTTTATCCATCACATATATAATAGCTTGCATCAATTCCCTCCCTCACCCCACGTGGCAACCATAAGTCTTTTCTTTATATCTGTGAGTGTGTTTTATGTTCATTTGTGCTGTATTTTATATTGCACATGGAAGTGCTATCATATGGTACTTGTCTTTTTTTTTTTTAATAACTTACTTCACTTAGTCCAGGTAAGACAGTAGGTGTTGGAAGAGGGCATCAGAGAGCAGACACACTGAAACTGTAATCACAGAAAAATAATCAACCTAATCACACTAGGACCACAGCCTTGTCTAACTCAATGAAACTAAGCGATGCCCTGTGGGGCCACCAAGACAGGCGGGACATGGTGGAGAGGTCTGAAAGAAAGTGGTCCACTGGAGAAAGGAATGGAAAACCAGTTCAGTGTTCTTGCCTTGAGAACCCCATGAACAGTATGAAAAGGCAAAATGGTAGAATACTGAAAGAGGAACTGCCCAGGTCAGTAGATGCCCAATACACTACTGGAGATCAGTGAGAAATAAGTCCAGAAGAATGAAGGGATGGAGCCAAAGCAAAAACAATACCCAGTTGTGGATGTGACTGGTGATAGAAGCAAAGTCTGATGCTATAAAGGCAATACTGCATAGGAATCTGGATTGTTAGATCCATTAATCAAGGCAATTTGGAAGTGGTCAAACAGGAGATTGCAGGAGTGAATGTCAACATTCTAGGAGTCAGCGAATTAAATGGACTGGAATGGGTGAAATGAACTCAGATGACCATTATATCTACTACTGTGGCAGGAATCCCTCAGAAGAAATGAAGTAGCCATCATGGTCAACAAAGAGTCCGAAATGCAGTACTTGGATGCAATCTAAAAAATGACAGAATAATCTCTGTTCGTTTCCAAGGCAAACCATTCAATATCACAGTAATCCAAGTCTATGCCCCAACCAGTAATGTTGAAGAAGCTGTTGAATGGTTCCATGAAGACCTACAAGACCTTTTAGAACTAACACCCCCAAAAGATGTTCATTGCATTATAGTAGACTAGAATGCAAAAATAGGAAGTCAAGAAACACCTGGGGGAACAGGCAAATTTGGCCTTGGAATACGGAATGAAGGAGGACATAGGCTAATAGAGTTTTGCCAAGAGAAAGCACTGGTCATAGCAAACACCCTCTTTCAACAACACAAGAGAAGACTTTACACATGGACATCACCAGATGGTCAACATCAAAATCAGATTGATTATATTCTTTGTAGCCAAAGATGGAGAAGCTCTATAGAGTCCAGAAAAAAATAAGACCAGGAGCTGACGGTGGCTCAGATCATGAACTCCTTATTGCCAAATTCAGACTTAAATTGAAAAAAGTAGGGAAAACCTCTAGACCACTTGGGTATGACCTAAATCAAATCCCTTATGATTATATAGTGGAAATGAGAAATAGATTTAAGAGACTAGATCTGATAGATTGAGTGCCGATAAACTGAGGTTCATGACATTGTACAGGAGACAGGGGTCAAGACCATCCCAATGGAAAAGAAATGCAAAAGAGCAAAATGGCTTTCTGGGGAATGCTTACAAAAGCTATGAAAAGAAGAGAAGTGAAAAGGAAAGGAGCAAAGGAAAGATATAAGAATCTGAATGCAGCGTTCCAAAGAAGAGCAAGAAGAGATAAGAAAGCCTTCCTCAGCCATCAGTGCAAAGAAATAGAGGAAAAGAACAGAATGGGAAAGACTAGAGATCTTTTCAAGAAAGTTAGAGATACCAAGGGAACATTTCATGCAAAGATGGGCTTGATAAAGGACAGAAATGGCATGGACTTAACAGAAGCAGAAGATATTAAGAAGAGGTGGCAAGAATACACAGAACTGTACAAAAATCTTCACCACGAAGATAATCCAGATACCCTGAAATGTGAAGTCAAGTGGGCCTTAGAAAGCATCACTGCAAACAAAGCTTGTGGAGGTGACGGAATTTCAGTTGAGCTATTTCAAATTCTGAAGGATGATGCTATGCAAGTGCTGCACTTAATATGCCAGCAAATTTGGAAAACCTAGCAGTGGCCACAGGACTGGAAAATCCCACAGAAAGTCAATGGCAAGAATGTTCGAACTACTGCACAATTCCACTTACTTTACACACTAGTAAAGTAATGCTCAAAATTCTCCAAGCCAGGCTTCAGCAATATGTGAACCATGAAGTTCCAGATGTCCAAGCAGGTTTTAGAAAAGGCAGAGGAACCAGAGGTCAAATTGCCAACATCTACTGGACCATGGAAAAAGCAAGAGAGTTCCGGAAAAACATCTATTTCTGCTTTATTGATTATGCAAAAGCCTTTGACTGTGTGGATCACAACAAACTGTGGAAAATTCTGAAAGGCATGGGAATAACAGACCATCTGACTTGCCTTTTCAGAAATCTATATGCACGTCAGGAAGCAACAGTTAGAACTGCACATGGAACAACAGACTGGATGCAGATAGGAAAAGGAGTACCTCGAGGCTGTATATTGTCACCCTGCTTATTTAACTTCTATGCAGAGTACATCATGAGAAACGCTGGACTAGAAGAAGCACAAGCTGGAATCAAGTTTGCCAGGAGAAATATCAATAACCTCAGATATGCAGATGACACCACCCTATGACAGAGAGTGAAGAGGAACTAAAAAGCTTCTTGATGAAAGTGAAAGAGTAGTGAAAAAGTTGGCTTAAAGCTCAACATTCAGAAAATGAAGATCATGGCATCTGGTCCCATCACTTCGTGGAAAATAGATGGGGAAACAGTGGAAACAGTGTCGGACTTTATTTTGGGGGTTCCAAAATTACTGCAGATGGTGACTGCAGCCATGAAAGTAAATGACGCTTACTCCTGGAAGGAAAGTTATGACCATCCTAGATAGCATTTTGAAAAGCAGAGACATTACTTTGCCAATAAAGGTCCGTTTAGTCAAGGCTATGGTTTTTCCAGTGGTCATGTATGGATGTGAGAGTTGGACTGTGAAGAAGGTTTAGCACCAAAGAATTGATGGTTTTGAATTGTGGTGTTGGAGAAGACTCTTGAGAGTCCCTTGGACTGCAAGGAGATTCAATCAGTCCATTCTAAAGCAGATCAGCCCTGGGATTTCTTTGGAAGGAATGATGCTAAAGCTGAAACTCCAGTACTTTGGCCACCTCATGCGAAGAGATGACTCATTGGAAAAGACTGTGATGCTGGGGGCAGGAGAAGAAGNCTTGAGAGTCCCTTGGACTGCAAGGAGATTCAATCAGTCCATTCTAAAGCAGATCAGCCCTGGGATTTCTTTGGAAGGAATGATGCTAAAGCTGAAACTCCAGTACTTTGGCCACCTCATGCAAAGAGTTGATTCATTCAAAAAGACTCTGATTTTGGAAGATATTGGGGGCTGGAAGAGAAGGGGATGACAGAGGGTGAGATGGCTGAATGGCATCACTGACTTGATGGATGTGAGTCTCAGTGAACCCTGGGAGTTGGTGATGGAGAGGGAGGCCTGGCGTTCTGTGATTCTTTGGGTTGCAAAGAGTTGGATATGACTGAGTGACTGAACTGAACTGAACTCACTTAATCTGAGGATAATTTCCATCCATCTTGCTGCAAATGACATTATTTCATTATTTTTAATGGCTGAATAATATTCCATTGATTATATATACCACATCTTCTTTACCTACTCATCTGTCAATGGACATTTAGGTTGTTTCCATGCATTGTTTATTGAAAATAGTGTTGCTATGTAAACAATTTTATCATCCAAGTCTTTTTTCTACTTCATGGGGGAATGGTCTAGTAAGTAATAATTAAATGGAACTTGTTTAGAATTTTCTATGAAATGTCTTATCATATTTTAATAAACATATATTTATTCTTTTGAAAGTTATTAGTCTTTTAATTTTAACAATGTGTTTTTGGAATCACTTAGTATTAATTTACAAAATTATATGATGAGATGCAAAGTTGATGCCTTTTGATATGCTAATTTCCCCCTTCCTTTATTTAAGCAAGATATAGATTGTTCTATGCTTACCTTCTCAAAAAAAGGAGGACACAGCAAAATATGGAAATCAACAAAGTCAGCACTATGCTGCTGAGTTTCAAAAGCTCAAGCTTTGAAGTATTCAGGACATAAACAATACATTTGGAAATAAAGTAGGTGAAGAGGCAAGCTGTCTCATTTCCAGGTCAAAGAAACATTGTTTGGAAGAAAGGAAATCATAAACTTGGGAGGAAAACACAAAATTGTGTCTGTATATTCTTTCTTGACCCCATCCTTGGGTCAGTTTGTATATGATGAGGTTAAAGGGCAGCAGGACATTCCAAAGCAGAGGAGATCTATGTCTTCCTTGGGAAAGCAACTCTGCCTTTTTTGAGAGAAATCAATTGCACAGACTATGGGCAGTAGTTTAGTGTAGTAGGCAGCTTCTGACATGGCCTCCAGATATCTGAAGCATTGAGTATCAGGCCCTCTACTATCCTATCAGCTTAAGTGTGGACTGGACCTAGGTATTTTCTTCTATTAAATAAAATATAGCATTCCTGAGACTATGGCTTTCATCTTTCTAGGTTTTTTTTTTTTTTTTTTTCTTTTTGGTGAACTCACTTTAGAGGAAAAAAGTTTCCATGTTATGAATGGTCCTGTGGAGGAACCCAGAAGAAAAGGAACTGGTCTCTGGGCTACAGTAAGTGAGGACTTGAGTACTGCCAACAGTCGTGTGAGATGGTTTAAGATATCTACAGCCTTAGACATTATCTTGCTTGCAGCCTTGTGAGAGGCTGTGAACCAGAGAAAGAGCTAAGCCTGGATTCCTGAACCAGTGGTGATATGATAATATATGTCTGTGGTTTTATTCCACTAAATTTCAACAAGACTTTTTTTTCACAAAGCAATATAAAATTCACATAGATATCATTTTGTGAAGCATTTCTACAGATAGATTTCAAATTGGTTGTCACCTCAATGCAGATATATTAAAACGCTATCTTTTTATTGGTGACTAGTACAGTCTTTAAAAGCTGTGTAAAGTTCAATTTAGACCCAGAAGGTTATAAGAGTAATAGAAGCAACCAAATATTTCTGTACCTTTGACAGTGGTATGATATTTACTGTCATACCAGTAAGAGAAAGCTGACACTTTAAAGGTCTCGCAGGATGAGTTACCTGTCAGTTAATTTGATAAAAGACTGAGTATAAAGTGTTAAAATGCATATCTCAAAGGATCCAGTGTGTTCAGTTAGCAAAGACTAGCTAGTACTCCTACCCCACAGACACTTTAGACACATAAAGTTCTCAAATATCCCACCCTTCATCTTTAGGAAATTGTTGAGAATTAAGGTGACTCAGTGGAGAAGGAAATGGCAACCCACTCCAGTGTTCTTGCCTGGAGAATCCCAGGGACAGGGGAGCCTAGTGGGCTGCCGCCTCCAGGGTCGCATAGAGTCGGACATGACTGAAGCGACTTAGCAGCAGCAAGGTGACTTAGATTAAATTCCTACAGTGAGGGAGAACTCGATCTCAAAATATGATTCAAGATAATTTCAAACAAACAAAGGAATAAACAAGTGTTGGTAGGCAAGTTCCATTTCATATACATACTAGATATATTTTAAGCTGAAATTCNCCAGGGTCGCATAGAGTCGGACATGACTGAAGCGACTTAGCAGCAGCAAGGTGACTTAGATTAAATTCCTACAGTGAGGGAGAACTCGATCTCAAAATATGATTCAAGATAATTTCAAACAAACAAAGGAATAAACAAGTGTTGGTAGGCAAGTTCCATTTCATATACATACTAGATATATTTTAAGCTGAAATTCAAACTACAATGATAAAATAATGCTATTTTTTTCCCTCCCATAATTTGGAAATAGAATAAATTATTGATATACTGATAATTCAGTGATTTGAATTATCTTTACTTCTTTCAAATACAGACCATTTTTGTCCTTGTCTACTTTTGAATAATTATCTGTCAAAATATATGGGGAAAATTCTAACAATAAAAAGTAACACAAATTATAAAGTAGCCTTAGTTAATTTTAACAGAGAAGACGTATGGCCTTTATTTAAAGTAATTAACCTCCAATTAAAATAAATAAATTTATATTTAAAAAAAGAAAAAAAGCATTACATCAGCTTAAAAATATGTTCATAAACACTTTATTAAATTTTAAATTCACATGCTATTAAATAACATAGGGAAGATCATTTGTTCCCTTTTCTTCCAAATGTAATTTCTTGTAAGACTATAGTATAATACCAAAATTCAGATTTTCCCAGTTTTTCTTGTGTGTGTTTGTGTATTTAACTCTATAAACTTCTATCACATGTGAACACAGGTTCATATATCTATTATGACACAGCCAAAATATAAACAGCCCCATAATCACAAGTAGGTGATAAAGCCCAAGGAGGCTGGAACTCCCATATCAAGGAGTTGTCAGGTTTGACTTTTTCTGAGGCCTTTCTCCTTAGCTCACTCTACCCCCATATGATCTTGTCTTTTAGTCTGTGTGTGCCTGTTGTCTCTTTGTATGACTTCATTTCTTCTTACAAGGACACCAGTTAAGATTTGATTAGGGCCTGTCCTAATGACTTTCTATTAATGTCATACTTCTTTAAGGACTTATCTATAAATACAGTTACATTCTGAGGTAATTGGGGTTAGGACTTCAACATATGAATTTGAGGGAACACAATTCAGCCCATAATAGGAACATTTCAAAAATGTTATATAAATAGAATTATGCGTGAAGTCACCTATTGGGATTGCCTCTTTTTCTTCTGTTCAGCATAATTCCTTGGAGTTTCATTCAAGTTGTTGCATGTATCAGTGGTTTTTTCTTTTATTGCCGAGAAGTATTTAGATTAATTAACCATTTATTCTTTGAAGAACATCTGGATTGTTTCTATGCTTGAAGTTATTTTGAGTAAAGTTTCTATGGACATTAGTGTGCAAGTTTTATGTGAACAAACATTTTTATTCTTCTGGGATAACTAGCCAAGAGAGCAATTTATGCTTCATATTGTAGTTGCACATATAAGTTCCCTAACTCTTTTCCTGGGTGACTGTACCATTTTTACATTTCCATCAGTAATGTATAAATAATTCAGCTTCTCTGCATTCTTACTAGAGCTTGGTGTTCCCATAATTTTTTAAAATTTTGTTATTCTGGTAAGTGTACAGTGACATCCCTGTGGTTGCATATTCGCGATGGCTAATGATGCTGAAAATCCTTTAACATGCTTCTTTGCCATCTGTATATCCTTCGAGGTAAAAGATATGTTCATGCCTTTCACTCATTTGCTCATTGAAATTTTTTAAAACTGATGAGTCTTGAGGGTTCTTTATATATTCTGGGTACCAATCCTATGTTCCCAAGTATGAAATTTGTCTTTTCATCTTCTTCCCATGGTCTTTTCTAGTGCTGTCAAGGAACTTCCTTTGAGGCATTGGAATTCTATATTAGACTAAAAATTCTAAAATGCTATGTTTTGAAGTATGACAAATTATCAAGATCTACAGAGACTCAGTCAAAAACAATGCATCAGTTATACCATAGATTTAAGTATTATAGATTACAAAAATAATCTTTCTGTTTTCTGAAGATTTCCAGAGAATAGCATAATTTGTTCATTTATAATAATAACAGCTAATATTTATAGTGAATTTAACAAGTTCTAAATACAACTTTACATGCATTTATTCATATGATCCTTCTGACTGTATTATATAGCTATTTATTTTTTTCCTTTTAACAGAAATGTAAAATGAGGCTTAGAACGATTGATTTTCTTAAACCTTGAGATATTACAACTAGAATATAAAGAGATTTCAGGAAATCAACAAAGTACAGGATTCTTTTTCAACTATTGGAACTAAAAGTCCACTTTTTACTGACCTGGTGAAAACTTAGTGTCTGTTAATTGATATTTTAAGAGTCAGTGGGATGTTTAACAGATACTGGATATTTGTTTGTGTATGTGTAAGCATATGAATTTCCTTTATAACATATATAAACTGTATTTTGGTTTCACTATACAACCGACATATATTTTCAGAGTGACTATTTCTATGTACATTCTTTCTCTATTTTACTGGACACACAGAATTACCAGAATGGTTCTTAAACATTCCTTAGTAACAGACCCCTTTAAAATATTCATAAAACTATGGATGCCTTCAGTTATACTTCACATGCAAATATAATCACAGTCTTACATATGCTAATACAATTTCAAATGGTCTGCTCCTCCCCTACTGCTCCCTCTAGGTTAAATAAGTCTATTTTCTTTCCTAGTTTCTAGTTTGATTTTGTCAAGTTAAAGTTGGAGTCACCAAACTTGTACATTCCCCAATAAACTCCCTGATGTGGATAAAGATATGACAATTCTAAATTCCTTATTTGGTTATCTTATGTTCTACAATGACCTTTGAAGTCAAGCGTTGGAGTAAATGTTTCATAAATGAAACTTTTATTTTATAGACTTTAGTAAATGCAGTCTACAGTATTGGCCTGAATGGATAAATTATGGTATTTCTGATCAAACCCTGTCAATGTTGTCTTCAAGCAAAAGGGACTTTTTTCACCAAAATGTTTTTAAACAGGAGTTTCATGGCTCCAATGTGTGAAGGATACTGAGATCAAGACAGACAAATCCACATGCCAACAGAACAGAGAGATGGCTCATAGACAAAAATTAAACTTCATGCAAGCATTCTTGAGATCAGTATGGAAGCAGGCTACCAATATTTTGAAATATCTATTGAAAGGAAAAGCATTATTCCTTGGAAATCAATTTTAAAAGGCTCTGTATTAAAATTCTTATATCTGTCCTCTGAATTATGACAAATGCTCAATGTCTGCATGTACCCAGCTATATTCTGCAATGCAACAGCTACAGTCTGCCTCTAATTAGAACCTTGAAAAAAGAATCTTATGTCTAAGATAAGACGGTATTGAATACAGCAATGAGAAAATACAGTCCATGGGAGAAAGATAACCAACCCAGTTCATATCAGAACTATTTTCTCAGTCATATAGGTTAAAGCTGATCATGAAAGTGTTGGTGAGGATGAACTGAAGACTGATGCCAGAATTTACTACATCTCCTTGATGAGTCAGTATAAAAAAAAGGTCATGTTTTAAATAATATATTATCACCATGCTCTCCATAAGTTATTTTCACATATTCTCAAATGCACATTAAGGAACTATTTCAAATACTATCATACATAGATGACAGGATCATGACACCATGCAGTCTAGTGTCCAAATATGGCAAAATTGATAAGCAGTGCTCTTTGTGGAATCATCTCTCAGCAAAATTTGATTCTCCCTGATTCACTATACTTTAAAGCCTGTCAGTGCTGTTTGTTCCATGTTATATATGATGGATGTTTCCCTTTGTTCAATCTAAACTTATGTCATAAAACACTGCTAGATATTAAGACACAAAAGCATTTTCAATTTTTCTATGAGTGTATATTTTGGATAAACACTCAAATGAAGACATATATAATTATAATGTATTTTTTAAGTCCTTGACTTACAGAAATGTGCACTAGTTTTTGCCTGCCAATGAAAACTGGGCTATTGTTTACTATAATTTTGATAACCAGACTTCAAATATTTTTGTAATTAGAATCTTGCATTGAGTATAACAATAACAAAAAAAAAATCAACATATAACAATGACCAAAGCAAAACTTAAAAATATTCCACAGAATGAATAGATGTCTCTAAAGGATCAATATATAAGTGTTTTTATTTTCCAAGAGAAATAATCTTATTAATATGTCAAGTCAAAGTGATTTTAGTGGTGATCTTATATTTAAAATAATTTCCCTTAGAGTTATTGTATCTTTCAAATAATTACTCTTCTCAAAAAAAAATTACTGTATTTGCATCATTTCACATTACTACTAGATTCACGTTTTTAGTAGCTGCTGCTGCTGCTGCTGCTAAGTCGCTTCAGTCGTGTCCGACTCTGTGCGACTCCATAGACGGCAG
>SJYA01013174.1:0-22567 GCA_006410615.1 Neotragus moschatus
TGTACCCCAATGTTCATCGCAGCACTGTTTATAATAGCCAGGACATGGAAGCAACCTAGATGTCCATCAACAGATGAATGGATAAGAAAGCTGTGGTACATATACACAATGGAGTATTACTCAGCCATCAAAAAGAATACATTTAAATTAGTTCTAATGAGGTGGATGGAACTGGAGCCAAATATACAGAGTGAAGTGAGCCAGAAAGAAAAACACCAATACAGTATACTGACACATATATATGGAATTTAGAAAGATGGTGGTGTTAAACCTGTACGCGAGACAGCAAGAGAGACACAGATGTGTAGAACAGCCTTTTGGACTCTGTGGGAGAGGGAGAGGGTGGGAGGATTTGGGAATATGGCATTGTAACATGTATGATATCATAAGGGAAACGGATTGCCAGTCAAGGTTCCATGCAGAAGGCTTGGGACTGATGGGTGGGGATGATCCGGAGGGATGGTGTGGGGAGGGAGGGGGAAGGGGGGGGTCCGGATTGGGAACTCAGGTACACTTATGGCTGATTTATGTCAATGTATGGCAAAATGAGTACAGTATTGTAAAGCAAAACAAACTAAAAAAAAAACTAATATATTAAAAAAGGAAGTGTTGCTATTTTACTTAAAACATGAAATGATAATCATGTGACATGATAGAGATGCTGACTAAGCTATGAAGATACACAAAAATGTATCAAGTCAACAAGCGTATGCCTTAAGCTTACACAGTGTTTTCTGTCCATTATATCTCAATTAAAAATAAATAAAATAAACCAGGAAAAAAAAAAAAAAAAAACTCTATCTCTTCTCCATATATGAGTGTTAGCCTTGACGGGTAGAATATTCTTACTTGGGAGTTGTATCCTTTAATCCCTTTAACAACATAGCAACATATTTTCTACTTTTTTATGGCCTATAAAATTTCAGCTGAGCAATCAACTTAAAGTTTGCTTGTTGGGAACTAGTTGCTTCAGGCTTGCTTCTTTTGATATTATATATATATATATATATATATATATGTATATATTCCATTTTAGTTATAACATGCCTTGATATGGAAATTGTTAAGTTTATCTTGTTTGGAACTTTTTGTAGTAATTGGACCTGAATGTTAACTTTCTTTCTCAGATAAGGGACATTTTCAGCTATTATTTACTCGAATAAATTATCTGCCCTTATTTCTCTCTCTATTCTTTTTTCTGTGATCCCTATAATATAATTGTTAGTATGCTTCGTAATGTCCCATAGGTCTCTTAATCTATCCTCATTGCTTCTAATATATATTTTTTTCTTTTTTATATTCAGTTTGAGTGATTCTCGCTACTCTTCAATCACTGATCCATTCCTCTGTATCCTGTAATATACTATTGATTCCTTCTAGTGTAGTTTTATCTCAATTACTGTAGTTTTAGGCTGTTCCATTCTTCATACATTTCTAACTCTTTACTGAACATCTCACTGCATTCATTATTTCTTCTCCCAAGTTCATCAGACAACTTTATGATCATAATTTTGGGCTCTTTACTGGGTAGATTTCTTATTTTACATCACTTAGTTATTTTCTAGAAGATTTTATCTTATTTGTTTCAAAGATATTTCTGTATCTTAGTCTTTTACCTAATTCTTTGAGTTTATTTATATGTTATTTATTTTAATTGGTTCCCAATCTTTGGAGAAGTGATTCTATGTAGACTTCATCCTATGAGGTCCAACAGCATGCTCCCCTCTGATAAGTAGAACCATATGCTCTAAGGCTGCCCTCTGTTTGGTCTTTGTACCATCTTCTATTGTGATGGGCCAAGAACTTGGGGTTGTTGATAGATGAGTTAGACACTGATCCAGTTAGCTGTGAGGCTCTGCTTTATTTGGTGCTTGAAGGGCCACTGGAGGGCAATGACAAGTCTCTACACAGTTGTATGGATCGAGGGACTGCAGGCTTGGTGCTAGTCCTCTGTTGGATGCGGCTGTGTCCCTATCCAGGTGGCTGTATGGACTGGTGTCAGGGGCACATGATTGGTGTTGGTCACTGGTCAGTGGATCTATGTCCCTGAATGGCTGGCTGTATGGGCCAAAGTGTTGGGGATCACAGAGGTGCCAGCCCAGAGGCAGGATACAAGCCCTTGGTACTGATAGGGTAGTCGAATGTTTCCAAATTAGTACTTGCCAGAGCTTGTGTCATATGATAGAATGATTCTTAATTCTCAAAAATGACTACTACTAACATTTCAGTCACTTAGGGGAGCCCTAGCTGTCTCCTGTCTCTCTGAAAGATTCCTCAAATCAGCAAATGGGTCTGACTCAAGCTTTCCTCAGACCAAAGCCTCTGTACTGGGACTCAGAGCATATGAGATTTTGTGCATACACTTGGAGAACAGAATCTTTGTTCCCGCACCTCTCTGGGTCTCCCATACTTAATTAAGCCCTGCTGATTTTTAAAGTCGGACACTCTAGGGGCAAATAAGTACAGGATGATCAAGTACAGGGTGTCTGAGCTGGAGAATGAACTCAATATGCTGTATGTATATTTTGCTGTTTGGGGACAATTTATGCCATTGTGATATTACTCCTGTGTGGAGGATTTAGTGGCTCTGTGTCTTCAGTTCAGTTCAGTCGCTCAGTCGTGTCCGACTCTTTGTGACCCCATTAATTATAGCACGGTAGGCCTCCCTGTCCATCACCAACTCCCGGAGTTCACTCAGACTCACATCCATCGAGTCAGTGATGCCATCCAGCCACCTCATCCTCTGTCGTCCCCTTCTCCTCCTGCCCCAAATCCCTCCCAGCATCACAGTCTTTTCCAATGGGTCAACTATTTGCATGAGGTGGCCAAAGTACTGGAGTTTCAGCTTTAGCATCATTCCTTCCAAAGAAATCCCAGGACTGATCTCCTTCAGAATGAACTGATTGGATGTCCTTGCAGTCCAAGGGACTCTCAAGAGTCTTCTCCAGCACCACAGTTCAAACACATCAATTCTGTGGCGCTCAGCTTTCTTCACAGTCCAACTGTCACATCCATACATGACCAGAGTAAAAACCATAGCCTTGACTAGACAGACTTTTGTTGGCAAAGTAATGTCTCGGCTTTTGAATATGCTATCTAGGTTGGTCATAACTTTCCTTCCAAGGAGTAAGCGTCTTTTAATTTCATGGCCACAGTCACCATCTGCAGTGAGTTTGGAGCCCCCCAAAATAAACTCAGACACTGTTTTCACTATTTCCTCATCTATTTCCCATGAAGTGATGGGACCAGATGCCATGATCTTCGTTTTCTCAATGCTGAGCTTTAAGCCAACTTTTTTCACTCTCCACTTTCACTTTCATCAAGAGGCTTTTTAGTTCCTCTTCACTTTCTGCCATAAGGGTGGTGTCATCTGCATATCTGAGGTTAATGATATTTCTCCCAGCAATCTTGATTGCAGCTTGTGCTTCTTCCAGCCCAATGTTTCTCATTATGTACTCTGCATAGAAGTTAAATAAGCAGGATGACAATATACAGCCTTGAAGTACTCCTTCAACCAGTCTGTTGTTCCATGTCCAGTTCTAATTGTTGCTTCCTGACTTGCATATAGATTTCTCAAGAGGCAGGTCAGCTGGCTCTGGGTCTTAATATACTATATATCCACTTCTCCTATCCCTCTCTTTCTGGTTCCTCATTTATGTTTTGAATCATGGAAAGAATGTTCAGCTAGGCTTCAGGTAGTTCTCATAGTTAGTAATCTTGATGCCTATGGGAAGAGGTGAGTTCAAGATCTTCCTTCTCTGCCACCTTGGTCACAACTTTGACAAAAAATATTTTGGAAATATTATGGAAAATGAATAGGACTATAGAAAAAAAATTGCTTTACAGATTTTTCTCTCCATTCTCCAACTGATTCTGAAAGTAAAAGGAATATAAAGAAATAAAACTCATCTGTTCAATCAGTTCAGTCGCTCAGTCACGTTTGATTCTTTGCAATCCCATGGACTGCAGCACAGCAGGATTCCCTGTCCATCCCAAACTCCCAGAGTTTACTCAAACTCATGTCTACCCAATCAGTGATGCAATCCAACCATCTCATCCTCTGCTGACCCCTTCTGCTCCCACCTTCAATCTTTCCTAGCTTCAGGATTTTTTTTCAAATGAGTCGATTTTTTTCATCAGGTGGCCAAAGTATTGAAGTTTCAGCTTCAGCATCAGTCCTTCCAATGAGTATGCAGGACTGAATTCCTTAAAGATGGACTAGTTGGATCTCCTTGCAGTCCAAGGGACTCTCAAGAGTCTTCTCCAACATCACAGTTCAATTCTTTGGCACTCAGCTTTCTTTATCGTTCAACTCTCACATCCATAGAAGACTACTGGGGGAAAAAAAAGAGCTTTGACTAGACAGACCTTTCTTGGTAAAGCAATGTCCCTGCTTTTTAAGATGCTGTCTAGGTTGATCATACGTTTTCTTCCAAGCAGGAAGCATCTTTTAATTCCATAGCTGCACTCATCATCTGCAGTGATTTTACAGCCCAAGAAAATAAAGTCTCTTGCTGTTTCCATTTGTTTCCCCTTCTATTTGCCATGAAGTGATGGGACCAGATGCCATGATTTTTGTTTTTTGAATGTTGACTTTTAAGCCAGCCTTTTCACTATCCCCTTTTACTGTCATCAAGAGATTCTTTAGTTCTTCAATTTCTGCTATAAGGATGGTATCATCTGTGTATCTAAGATTATTAATATTTTTCCAGGCAATCTTGATTACAGCTTGTGCTTCATCCAGCCTGGCATTTTGCAAGATGTACTCTGAATATAAGTTAAATATGCAGGGTGACAATATACAGCCTTGACATACTCCTTTCCCAATTTGGAATCAGTCCATTATTTCATGTCGGGTTCTAACTGTTGCTTCTTGACCTGCAACAGATTTCTCAGGAGGTATGTAAGGTGGTCTGGTATTCCCATCTCTTTAAGAATTTTCCAGTTTGTTGGAATCTACACAGTCAAAGGCGTTGGCATAATCAGTAAAACAGAAATAGATGTTTTCCAGGTATTCTCTTGTTTTTTCTATCATTCAATGGATTCTGGCAATCTGATCTCTGATTCCTTGACTTTTCAAAATCCAGCTTGAACATCTGGATTTTCATGGTTCACGTACTTTTGAAGCCTGGCTTGGATAATTTTGAACATTACTTGCTAGTGTGTGAAATGAGTGAAACTGTGTGATAGTTTCAACACTCTTTGGCATTGTTTCTCTTTGGAACTGGAATGAAAGCTGACCTTTTCTAGTCACGTGGTCATGCTGAGTTTTCCAAATTTGCTGGCATATTGCAGCACTTTCACAGCATGATGTTGGATTTGAAGTAGTTCAACTGCAATTCCATCACCTCCACTAGCTTTGTTCATAGTGATGCTTCCTAAGGCTCACTTGACTTCACATTCCAGGATGGCTGGCTCTAGGTGAGTGATCACACCATTGTGGTTATCTATCATGAAGATCTTGTATAGTTCTGTGTGTTCTTGCCATCTCTTCTTAAAAGCTTCTGTTAATTCTATACTATTTTTGTACTTTATTGTGCCCATCTTTGCATGAAATGTTCCCTTGGTATCTCTAATTTTCTCTAAGAGATCTCTAGTCTTTCCAGTTCTATTGTTTCGCTCTATTTCTTTGCATTGATCACTGAGGAAGGCTTTCTTATCTTTTCTTGCTATTCTTTGGAACTCTGCATTCAAACAGGTATACCTTTCGTTTTCTCCTTTTTCTTTCACTTCTTTTCTTTGCTCAGCTATTTGTAAGGCCTCCTCAGACAACAATTTTGACTTTTGCATTTCTTTTTCTTGGAGATGATCTTGATCACTCCCTCCTGTACAATGTCACCATCCTCTGTTCATAGTTCTTCAGGCATTTTGTCTATCAGATCTAATCCCTTGTATCTATTTGCCACTTTCACTGTATAATCGTAAAGAATTTGATTTATGTCATACCTGAATGGTCTAGTGGTTTTTCCTACTTTCTTCAATTTCAATCTGAATTTGGCAATAAGGAGTTCATGATCTGAGCCACTGTCAGCCCTGGTCTTGTTTTTGCTGACTGTATAGAGCTTCTCCATCTTTGGCTGCAAAGAATAAAATCAATCTAATTTTTGTATTGACCATCTGGTGATCTTTAGCATCTTTCTGAGCACAAAATATAAAACATATGTTTTAACTTTGGTGATCATTGTTTCTAGTTTTTTTTTAATTATTATATTACTAATCATAATAGTGTTAAGGTCCTAGTCTGATAATTGCAAAATTTATACCCTATATGAATCTGTACTTGCTAATTTCTCTGTCTGTTCACATTTTGTTGTTTTTCAGTATGCCTTGTGTTCCTATAGTTATAACCACATATGATGTGCTGGATAAAAATTGCAGAAAAAGTGGTGTTTAGTATGAGACTTTATTTTTGTCTGACTAGGAATAATACCATGTTTACTATTTATCTAGCTATGGGTGCCAGAGGCTAAAATATCTCCTGATTTCTTTGTTTTTTCTCCCCTATAATCAATGGGTTTCCTTAAAGACCTTTTAAATAGATATGAGCCATGCCAATCTTTCCATTGTACTCCTTGTTACTATAAGGGAGCCCTACTGAAGAGGATGAAATGTGAGAGACAAGGTCTCAGTACTTCAGGAAGTCTGTGCCTCACCTCTGAGCTATGACATTCACATGTGCTTCTCTGTCTCTGCTTCTCTTAGATGTGACAAGAAAGCTCCAGGAGGCTGGAGTTGGGTATATTGATTAACACTCTGGCCAAATGATTTCCCTTGAGTTCAAGTCTTGCTAAGGAGAACATAATGCCCTGGATGTACTTCAGAATGGCTATTCAGGTGGAGCTCAGGAGGTAAAACTTAATAAAAATATGGGTGATTCCTTAATATCTGCCCCTCTACACTAGAGTGTTTAACTCTCAAGCTTGTCCACACTGAACTCCCAGTATTTTGTCAATTGCATTTTGTCTTCTTGCCCTGGTAGTGGCTCCGGCAATGGTTTCTGCTCCTGAATATCTGTTCTACTGTGATTCTGTTTCTGCCTTTGTCTATCAGAGGTTGATTCTGTCTGCCTTATCTGTCAAAGTTTGTTTGTCAAATTTTGGAGGAAGCAGTTTGCCCTGTGATGTTAGTTGTACCACAAATCTAAGAAAAGCTGTTATTTTTGGCTTATCCAGATTTTTATGTTTATGAAGAGGGGAGTGATGGCTTTTAAACTTCTTACATGTGTTTGCTTGCTCAGTTGTATCCAACTCTTTGCAACCCCATGGACTCTTTGTGACCCACTAGGTGTGCCGGGATTCTGTGCATGGGATTCTCCAGGAAAAAAAACAGTTCAGTTCAGTTCAGTCACTCAGTCGTGTCCCACTCTTTGCGACCCCATGAATCGCACCATGCCAGGCCTCCCTGTCCATCACCAACTCCTGGAGTTCACTCAGACTCATGTCCATTGAGTCAGTTCATCTCCAGGGTGGAGCCCAAGTTGGCTGGGGGCAGCTGGTCGACCTGGCCTCCATGGCCCACAGATCTTCCCTACCCAGGGATCAAACCCTGGTTTCCTGAAATGCAGGATAATTCTTTACCACCTGAGCCACCAGGGAAGCCCAAGCTTCTTACTTTCTGGACCAGAAACCAGAAGAAGTCTCGTGATTATTTTAAGAGTGAAAGGACAAATGAATATATTTAATAAGGAAATCAGTGATTTGTCTTTCATTCATGGAATTCAGTATGTCTTTAAGAAACTTGATTTCCTTATTCTAATTAGACTTCTCATGTTTCTCACCTTGAATGATTTTTTTTTCCAGAGTTGCTTGAGATATTCATGGAATTGTTTAAAAGATGTCAAATTATCTGGCAATCAGATTCTTCACTACCATGTAGAAAAAAAAAAGAATTATAAATTATGTTCTACACAGAAGTATAACAGCTGATATAATGCCATATATAATCTGCTAAATATAACCAGTTATTGGAAATATACAAGCACTGAATTTTTTATTATAACTTGAAACAGCAATATTCAATACAGAATCATTCAGCCTCTTACTGAAATAATTTGTAGCAATTATCTTCACATTAAGTCTGTTTATGGTAACCTCAACTTTCCTCTAAAATCAGTTTTCAAATAGACCTTCAGGAAGATGTTATTTTTTTTTAAATAATTTTTCTATCTACCCTATTTTTAAAACTCTAAATACGTACATTGTCATATAAAAATGCTAACTCAGCTGCATGTTTATGAGGTTAGAGAAAATTAATATCACTGCATTTAATTTTAATATTACTGCAATTAATTATTGATAATAAAGAGTAACTTGAGGAGTGAACATTTTCTGTTATTTTTATTTCTGAGAATTTTTGGCATATAATATTAAAGACATAAACTCTCAATTTTCTTAATGTTTAGAGCTGTGACCATCTCTAAGTTAATAATTAGTGTTAATTATGCTTTTCAGCAGACTTGATTGTAAAAGTGACTCAAATCACTAAAGTACTTTCAATGTTCTGAAATTCAAATGTTCTATAAAATAATTTAAGTGACAGAGCACAGTTTATTGATGTCCTAGACTTGCTTGCTAAAATATTTAAGACAAATGATCTCTTTTTTTTTAGTTTGATCACCATGGCTCTTCTCTTTCTCAGTAAATGCATTTCTACCAAATAAGATAGATACATACATTAACTAATGATTGTCATTTGGTCATGCTTATTGAATTTTACAAAATGATGGCAGTCAGTAAAACAGTTAATTGCATTTTTATAATTAAACATAGGCCTTTATGTATTATAGAAACTAGTCTATTAAAATTTGGGGAAAATTACTTTCTGAATGAGAAAAATGTTCTGAGTTTTACAGAAATATAGTCTAGTTTTTTTAATGTCGTCTTCAAAACAGACTTAAAGCACAATATAGCAAGACAGACCATTGGGTTTTATGTTTGTTTATGGTTCTAGTGCTCATTTATCATGACATAAATTGATGAATGTTGTTAATAAATATTTACAATTATTTGTTCTATTCAAGATGCCCTGACTTATTAAATAATTAAAGTTTATTGTCTCTGTATAGAAAGTATATAAGCAAAAGCACAATTCTTAGCTAAACTTGATCATTTCTTTTTTAAAAGAAGGATGTTTTATTGCTTTTGACATTTATTCATATTTGAGCTCAGGGTATTGATATTTTAGATCAGTCAAGCACATCCTTTGGACACTCACCATAATAAACTACTTGTACATTTTATGAAGAAAAATATGAACATGCTCTGTTCTTACAATAAAGTTAAGAAAAAGGGGACAGGTCCACAAACAAATGAATCCACAGAAAAACAGCAACAATATTCCTTTAAGGAAAAACGTGGTGCTTTTCTTTAACATGTGTTAAGCATATTCTGTATAAAGGGCATTATGCTAGACCCTCAAAATAATGTAAACATGTATGAGTTTCAATTTCTTACCAAAGAGTGCTTTCAGCTGAGTGGAGTAGACAAGTGCATAGGGGATAATAAGAAAGCCCAGAAATGGGTTCATGCAGGAAACTGTTTTACCAAGGGAAATGAAAACACTAACTGGGACACTGTTTGTGGTTTTGATATTAAAAGTAACAAGGTAATTTTCAAGTCTGAGTAAAATGCTCATTAGAAGAGCTTTTTCAAAGGATGAAGATTATGGCTATTCCACCTCCCCCCCTCACACACACCCCACCAGCAAGGGTTAGAAAGAAATCTCTAAAAGTGCCAAGATTTACTCTGCCTACTCAACTTGAAAGTTGCCCAGAGGTATTGCTCAGCTCTGCTAATGAAAACATGAAGTGTGCAATAGTTAAGAACAAAGGCTTATCTGCTTCTTAGGACTAGTTTTGTTGCAGGAAGGCAGACCCCTTCCAGGGTCTGAAACTGGGCTCTTGTCTAACACTCAGAAATCAATTGTCCAAGGAGACACATGTACTTACAAAGCAAGAGATTTTATTGGGAAAGGGCACCAAGGTGGAGAGCAGTAGGGTAAGGAAACCCAGGAGAACTGCTCTGCAGCATGGCTCGCAGTGTCAGGTTTTATGGTGATGGGATTAGTTTCTGGGTGGTCTTTGACCAATCATTCTAATTCAGAGTCTGTCCTGGTGGCGCACACATCGCTCAGCCAAGATGGATGCTAGCAAGAGGGATTCTGGGAAGTGGACAGACACAGTGTCTCCTTTAGACCTTTCCCGAACTCTTCTGGTTGGTGGTGGCTTATTAGTTTCATATTCCTTATCAGGATCTCCTGTCATAAAACAACTCATTCAAATGGTTACTATGGTACCTGGCCAGGGTGGGCGGTTTCAGTCAGTGTGCTTCCCCTAACAACTGCCCCCTGAGAGATTTCATACTCAAGATACTTCTTGGGAATTGGAGTGGAGGTCTCTTTCTTCTGTAACTTCTTCCTGCTATGCATGGGCTAAGGCCTGCCCAGCAGAGCAGAAGTCTCTCTATACCTCATCTAAGTTGGGGTGTTCCACATCTGAAACCAGCTTCTACCCTTGTAGTAGCAGCAATTTAGTTGGCCCCTCTCAGAGATGAAATAGACAAGAACAAAACAGGAGACATAACAGGATGGTCATCTCTGGTCCCTGGAAACATAAGGCAACATTTGGGGTGAGGGTTGCAGGGTTTGTGACCCTTTTTGATTGGTTGGTGGTGAGGCAACAGAGCTGTACTCCAGGAATCTTGTGTTCGGTCTGAAGTTATCATCCTCCACCTGGGTGGGGGCTCAAAGACATTGTTATGCATATTTCTTTGAGTAGGAACCAGGACTCTGTCTGGAAGCTGTACCAACCTTTGACTGTTTCTCCTTTTTCTGTATCCCCTCCCTTCCCTGATTTGCAATTGTTTGAATCCATGCTTTGGAACTCAGGGAAGGTCAAGGAGGCTGAATGAAGCCTATATTCTACAGATAAGAAATGGAGAACACAGAACAGACCTGTACTCCAGAGCCCCACAGAGTCCCGCTCAGTTTTAATTTAGAGAACTGGGCAAGTATGACTCTGATAACTTCCTGTCAAAATGGGGCATAGGACTGCCTCAGCTTGGAGTATAGACACTCAGTTGGAAGTATTTCTGAATTACAAGTTCTAGAGCTGAGTCTTGTATGATTAAAATCCTATCTCTTGGTCTGCCATTTTGGTGTAACAGACCCAATTAGAAGTAGTTGGAGGAGTGATAACTAGAATTTAGTAGACAAAATAAATCTCATTTCTTTTTAGAAGAATAGGCCTGAAACCCAGTATGGACCTGGCACTTCAGGGAGACTTGTAACCAGGTAACAAGTTGCCTAGTTTTATAAAAAGGTTACTAGTTTCTANTGTCCATTGAGTCAGTTCATCTCCAGGGTGGAGCCCAAGTTGGCTGGGGGCAGCTGGTCGACCTGGCCTCCATGGCCCACAGATCTTCCCTACCCAGGGATCAAACCCTGGTTTCCTGAAATGCAGGATAATTCTTTACCACCTGAGCCACCAGGGAAGCCCAAGCTTCTTACTTTCTGGACCAGAAACCAGAAGAAGTCTCGTGATTATTTTAAGAGTGAAAGGACAAATGAATATATTTAATAAGGAAATCAGTGATTTGTCTTTCATTCATGGAATTCAGTATGTCTTTAAGAAACTTGATTTCCTTATTCTAATTAGACTTCTCATGTTTCTCACCTTGAATGATTTTTTTTTCCAGAGTTGCTTGAGATATTCATGGAATTGTTTAAAAGATGTCAAATTATCTGGCAATCAGATTCTTCACTACCATGTAGAAAAAAAAAAGAATTATAAATTATGTTCTACACAGAAGTATAACAGCTGATATAATGCCATATATAATCTGCTAAATATAACCAGTTATTGGAAATATACAAGCACTGAATTTTTTATTATAACTTGAAACAGCAATATTCAATACAGAATCATTCAGCCTCTTACTGAAATAATTTGTAGCAATTATCTTCACATTAAGTCTGTTTATGGTAACCTCAACTTTCCTCTAAAATCAGTTTTCAAATAGACCTTCAGGAAGATGTTATTTTTTTTTAAATAATTTTTCTATCTACCCTATTTTTAAAACTCTAAATACGTACATTGTCATATAAAAATGCTAACTCAGCTGCATGTTTATGAGGTTAGAGAAAATTAATATCACTGCATTTAATTTTAATATTACTGCAATTAATTATTGATAATAAAGAGTAACTTGAGGAGTGAACATTTTCTGTTATTTTTATTTCTGAGAATTTTTGGCATATAATATTAAAGACATAAACTCTCAATTTTCTTAATGTTTAGAGCTGTGACCATCTCTAAGTTAATAATTAGTGTTAATTATGCTTTTCAGCAGACTTGATTGTAAAAGTGACTCAAATCACTAAAGTACTTTCAATGTTCTGAAATTCAAATGTTCTATAAAATAATTTAAGTGACAGAGCACAGTTTATTGATGTCCTAGACTTGCTTGCTAAAATATTTAAGACAAATGATCTCTTTTTTTTTAGTTTGATCACCATGGCTCTTCTCTTTCTCAGTAAATGCATTTCTACCAAATAAGATAGATACATACATTAACTAATGATTGTCATTTGGTCATGCTTATTGAATTTTACAAAATGATGGCAGTCAGTAAAACAGTTAATTGCATTTTTATAATTAAACATAGGCCTTTATGTATTATAGAAACTAGTCTATTAAAATTTGGGGAAAATTACTTTCTGAATGAGAAAAATGTTCTGAGTTTTACAGAAATATAGTCTAGTTTTTTTAATGTCGTCTTCAAAACAGACTTAAAGCACAATATAGCAAGACAGACCATTGGGTTTTATGTTTGTTTATGGTTCTAGTGCTCATTTATCATGACATAAATTGATGAATGTTGTTAATAAATATTTACAATTATTTGTTCTATTCAAGATGCCCTGACTTATTAAATAATTAAAGTTTATTGTCTCTGTATAGAAAGTATATAAGCAAAAGCACAATTCTTAGCTAAACTTGATCATTTCTTTTTTAAAAGAAGGATGTTTTATTGCTTTTGACATTTATTCATATTTGAGCTCAGGGTATTGATATTTTAGATCAGTCAAGCACATCCTTTGGACACTCACCATAATAAACTACTTGTACATTTTATGAAGAAAAATATGAACATGCTCTGTTCTTACAATAAAGTTAAGAAAAAGGGGACAGGTCCACAAACAAATGAATCCACAGAAAAACAGCAACAATATTCCTTTAAGGAAAAACGTGGTGCTTTTCTTTAACATGTGTTAAGCATATTCTGTATAAAGGGCATTATGCTAGACCCTCAAAATAATGTAAACATGTATGAGTTTCAATTTCTTACCAAAGAGTGCTTTCAGCTGAGTGGAGTAGACAAGTGCATAGGGGATAATAAGAAAGCCCAGAAATGGGTTCATGCAGGAAACTGTTTTACCAAGGGAAATGAAAACACTAACTGGGACACTGTTTGTGGTTTTGATATTAAAAGTAACAAGGTAATTTTCAAGTCTGAGTAAAATGCTCATTAGAAGAGCTTTTTCAAAGGATGAAGATTATGGCTATTCCACCTCCCCCCCTCACACACACCCCACCAGCAAGGGTTAGAAAGAAATCTCTAAAAGTGCCAAGATTTACTCTGCCTACTCAACTTGAAAGTTGCCCAGAGGTATTGCTCAGCTCTGCTAATGAAAACATGAAGTGTGCAATAGTTAAGAACAAAGGCTTATCTGCTTCTTAGGACTAGTTTTGTTGCAGGAAGGCAGACCCCTTCCAGGGTCTGAAACTGGGCTCTTGTCTAACACTCAGAAATCAATTGTCCAAGGAGACACATGTACTTACAAAGCAAGAGATTTTATTGGGAAAGGGCACCAAGGTGGAGAGCAGTAGGGTAAGGAAACCCAGGAGAACTGCTCTGCAGCATGGCTCGCAGTGTCAGGTTTTATGGTGATGGGATTAGTTTCTGGGTGGTCTTTGACCAATCATTCTAATTCAGAGTCTGTCCTGGTGGCGCACACATCGCTCAGCCAAGATGGATGCTAGCAAGAGGGATTCTGGGAAGTGGACAGACACAGTGTCTCCTTTAGACCTTTCCCGAACTCTTCTGGTTGGTGGTGGCTTATTAGTTTCATATTCCTTATCAGGATCTCCTGTCATAAAACAACTCATTCAAATGGTTACTATGGTACCTGGCCAGGGTGGGCGGTTTCAGTCAGTGTGCTTCCCCTAACAACTGCCCCCTGAGAGATTTCATACTCAAGATACTTCTTGGGAATTGGAGTGGAGGTCTCTTTCTTCTGTAACTTCTTCCTGCTATGCATGGGCTAAGGCCTGCCCAGCAGAGCAGAAGTCTCTCTCTACCTCATCTAAGTTGGGGTGTTCCACATCTGAAACCAGCTTCTACCCTTGTAGTAGCAGCAATTTAGTTGGCCCCTCTCAGAGATGAAATAGACAAGAACAAAACAGGAGACATAACAGGATGGTCATCTCTGGTCCCTGGAAACATAAGGCAACATTTGGGGTGAGGGTTGCAGGGTTTGTGACCCTTTTTGATTGGTTGGTGGTGAGGCAACAGAGCTGTACTCCAGGAATCTTGTGTTCGGTCTGAAGTTATCATCCTCCACCTGGGTGGGGGCTCAAAGACATTGTTATGCATATTTCTTTGAGTAGGAACCAGGACTCTGTCTGGAAGCTGTACCAACCTTTGACTGTTTCTCCTTTTTCTGTATCCCCTCCCTTCCCTGATTTGCAATTGTTTGAATCCATGCTTTGGAACTCAGGGAAGGTCAAGGAGGCTGAATGAAGCCTATATTCTACAGATAAGAAATGGAGAACACAGAACAGACCTGTACTCCAGAGCCCCACAGAGTCCCGCTCAGTTTTAATTTAGAGAACTGGGCAAGTATGACTCTGATAACTTCCTGTCAAAATGGGGCATAGGACTGCCTCAGCTTGGAGTATAGACACTCAGTTGGAAGTATTTCTGAATTACAAGTTCTAGAGCTGAGTCTTGTATGATTAAAATCCTATCTCTTGGTCTGCCATTTTGGTGTAACAGACCCAATTAGAAGTAGTTGGAGGAGTGATAACTAGAATTTAGTAGACAAAATAAATCTCATTTCTTTTTAGAAGAATAGGCCTGAAACCCAGTATGGACCTGGCACTTCAGGGAGACTTGTAACCAGGTAACAAGTTGCCTAGTTTTATAAAAAGGTTACTAGTTTCTAGCAGACATTGTTTTGAGAATGGTGGCATCCAAGCCTGACACGACTCAGAAAACTCAAGTGTTTACCAATACAGGGTCTAATCTGAAAGCACACCCATAGCATCACCTAGTTATTTCCCAAGATATCTGAACCATAGCTGCTCTATTTTGACTTTTAATTGTAAATTTTTCCTTAATAGCCAAAGCAGATTTCACCGTTAATGACGTCAGTGTTTCTCTAGGTTTGAGAAGATGCAAGAATTGGGACTCATAAAATCTTCTGAAAAGATCTAGCTATTTGAAGGCCTGTCATGCCAGTTTTTCCCAGAGTACAGAGTTCCTCATTCCTGATTTTCACCCTGAACTCCTTTCAGGAGCGTTGAAAGACAGCAGTTGCAGTGGCCATGATTTAATCTTTGTAGATGTAGATGGCAAGTTTCAGTCTTCAGTTGGCAGAGACCCTTTTTGCTCATAAACTTGATCATGATTTTGAGGGGGGGGGGGCATTTCATGACTATTTTATCCCATGGTGCTGAGAATGTCCATTCTCAGGTTTGACAAAGATTTTGTTGACAGGCCACTCAATGTGCTATTACTGGACTAGGCCATAAAACAGTATCCAAAATTCTCTAGACCACTTGTCTTAACAGCCTCTTGGTCCAGGAAAATATTCCCTCTTGTTGCTTCTTGCCATACCTAGAGTTACAATGTTACCATCATCAATCTCATATGGGACTATATATTATTCTATTAGAGGCCTCACAGACACACTTGACAGTGTAAGAAATAGCAATTTTGTAAAACAGGTGAAATACAAATAACATAGCCAGCAGTATTAGTAAAGTCACAAGTAAGACTTATGTTAAGAACTTCCATTAGATGTAGCCCAATATATCTCAGATCATCTGACTTAGTCTGCTCTGTAGAATATCTTCCAGGGAAATTACATATTGGCACCACCTATAAGGCACATAGCCCAGTTTTCTAGTGTTACTAGACTGATTATCCTTAGTTTAATTGTTTCCAACACAGAGGAGACTTTAAACTTTAATTACTATAGCCTGGTGTTATCTATATAAATCCATCCCATAATTTTTCCCCTCCTTTGCAGAAACTTTTCTTGTTCTGATTGAGTTTAGGTAATAGAAAAAACCTCAAATTTATGGCCAGAGTCAGAGCAGGCATTATTAATTGGCCTGGTGAGGGGATCCCATCTAGTAATATCACAGTGACCCGAATATGCCTATAATTTTTTTAAGTAAATTTTCTCAGGGCCAACCAGTTAGAGTCTTGTAGTAGAGAAATTTGGCCACAAACCCAACACTTGAATTGATTTTTAAAACTAGCATAGGATCAGGCCTATGATAGAAAAGCATTTGATTTATATGCAAAGGTCTAAGAAGTCAAGAAAGCATAAATGATCATACGAATCAGGTCCAGCATCTTGGGGAAGCTGTCTACCTCTGATGTCGTCATCTTCTCATCCTGATGTAGTGTAGTTTCTCCTGATAAAAAAAGTCTTTCCATCCATGTTGGAGACAGTCCCTTAAATTATGCCTTTTTCCAGTGCTGGTTGCAGGTCAAGAGGCATCTGATCTTCATCCAAAGATAGATTACTGAGATAAGCTTCAGAAACAAACTTAGGATGTTCTTTAAGAATTCAATTAAATTTTATATTAGTATCACATAACAGCAAAGGACTATCTAAGAGATGAGTCTTACTAGATGAAGACCTCCATTAACAAACTGGGATTTAACATTTTTGAAATATCTTTTTCTCCTTAAAATTATCCTTATTTTTATTAAATATAACCAAATTAAGGCTAGTTTGTTTGCAAAATAGGTCTGTTCTTACTAATTTTGGTCTGATGATTTATATAACCATAATTGATTATAGACTTTATTTTGCTGAAACATTTACAGAATCTCAGACTGAACTTTTAAAATGAAACAGAGCTGGGAAACTCACACCAAAGGCTATCACAGATTTTGCCTAACAAATCTAGGTGAATTCTTCCCTTTTTAAGGTCTCAAAAATTTCCTGAGATTTTTGTACCCATGAGATAACCTTCCTAACTCATTTGATAAACTTACTGGAAACCTAAGAACTTCCAATTTTTGGAGGAGTCAGATAGAAAATATAATTGTTTTGTTTATAATGTTTAATTTTACCAAAGTATTGTCATAATTAGTTTGAGAGGAAGATTTTCCCTATTTCCTGAAAACATAACATTCAAACTCATAATTTTTCAGACAGAAACCATAAAAGTTATAAGCATATTTGTTGGTTCATTCAGTCCTTTTGTTAACTTTTGTGAAGTCATCAGGTTTTCCATTAGAATACCAGGACATCAGAATGTTAAAAACTCCATATTATTTCTAGGATATCTGCATTAGTAATTTTACCATACATTATAACATGAGCAGATTTACTACTCATTTGATAATCTTTTCCATGTAATTTAACCAACCAAAAAAACACCGTTTAATATCTCTCTTTGGGATGTTCCAGAGGCCCTCTGAAGCACCCCAAAGTTAGCTGGAGATCAAAATAACTTAAAAAGAGTTCTATTTAGGAAGTTTTACAAAAAAAAAAAAATCAATTAAAAGGATTTAGAACATTTGGTCGGATTTAGTCAGTGTTGATGGGTGCATCATTTAGCTTGTTGATGTCACAATAGGCCTAAATACCAAGGCTCAAGGCCTAGTGAAAGTCAGCTCTGCCATCTTGGACCTACTTGACTCTAACCAGTTTTTTTATGGTTGTGTCGTTCTTAACAAATCCATTTATCTAACTAACTATCATCCACTTTTAGAAAATCCTGTTCATGCATAACTCTTTTTAGTATTTTATCATACCTTTTTTTTTTTTTTAAACTGAAAACATATTTCCTACTTTCCTTTGGCAACCAATAACTTACTTTTATATTAGCATTTTATAGATTGGTGAGCATAAATACCAGTGATAATTTCTAAGACCCTTGCTTTCTTAAAACATTTTAGGATGGCACCAAATATTATTTATTTATTGTCCCAAATCTTTAGTTTCTCTGTAAAAGGGAATTAGTGTTTAGTAGTAAATGTTTCAAAATCTTATTTTATTTGGAAATGACCTAATTATTCAATAGACTTTCAACACAGCACAACCCTTAGAAATTTAAGTTATGCCAATCTGGAGAGACTATTTTAGATAGATATTTCTAAAGAATAATTATTATTAATAGAGTTTATATAAAAGCTCATATCTCATTTACATTTTTTAGAAGTTTCTTCACTTGAGGTAATTCCTTGTTGACAAACTTGTAACAGATATAATATTTAACTTATGTTAAACCTAGGTACAATGAAAATATTCTACTTAACATTAATTACTCTAAGAAATGTCTATATTAGATAGGTCAACGAACAAACATTAATATCAGGTATTTAACACTGAATATTTCCCAGTTCTCATGTACCTGGAATTTATTGTTTAATTTAGAATTACTTGATTTGTAAGTGCTTACCTTTTTTTAAGCCAAATAAATAGAGCTCATTTACAAATTAACCTCAAAAATATTACCCAGAAACAAAAACATACCAAGACATATTTAGGCAAACACAGTGCAAGATCTACCTTCAAGTCTTTTTTTCCCTTTTTCTTCAGTGTCAGGAGTTAGAGATGGTCTAGAAAAGTGTTCCTGAAAGCCCTGGTCTCAAAGCACAGGGAAAGAAAATCAAGTTCTAACAAAATGACAGCAGGTCTAAACAAAATGGTGGCCAGACAAAACAAAATGGCCATCAAAAATCACAACACAGGACAAGAGTTAAAACACACACATATAAACCTGGCAGTCCTCATCAAAGTGAAAGTGAATGTGAAGTCGCTCAGTCATATCCGACGGTTTGCTACCTGTGGACTGTAGCCCACCAAGCCTCCCTGTCCATGGGATTCTCTAGGCAAGAATTCTGGAGTGGGTTGCCATTTCCTTCTCCAGGGGATCTTCTCATCCCAGGAATTGAACCCAGGTCTCCCACATTGCAGGCAGACGCTTTAACCTTGGCTCCACCAGGGAAGCCCTTAAATACAAGAATGCAGTCTCTCAGAAAACCTCCTATAGAGACACAGAACTTCAGATCTAGGTACTAACATCAAAGATTTAAAGGAAGGGAAGGAAGCCAGGTTGAAAGAAGAAGGGGGAGGAGGCGGGAGAGGGGTGCAAAAGAGGTGGCCTTACAGATGTCTCCTGCCACCTACAGATGCCCAGGCATTATGGGACTTTTCCCTGGGCCTCCAGAGAAGGGAGGATGGAACTTGGCCCTACCAGAACCAGAATTAGAGTTCTCTGCCAAGAAGAGGTGATCAGTCTCCAATCCTCAGCTCTGGCTGAGGGCCCTTCGACCAGATTCCTGCATCCAGAACTGGGGGACTAGAAAAACAAGGAAGGATAGGAAGGGTTAAGGAGAGGAAAGAGAGAGGGAAGGGGAGAGAGGTCAATAAAGTCTCTTGTTCCTTACTGGTCAGGGCACTCTGGCCAGTTGTCCCCATCAGAAGGAGACCAGGGACAAAAGAGTCCCAGTTGCCGCCGCTGGGTCTGGTTCATTGGCAGGCCAGGTGGCACCTGAGTGCCCTGAGTGGTCAGGATGTCAGTCTCAGTGAAGAAGAGTCCCGCCAGAGTTGCCATTTGTTGCAGGAGGGCGGACCCCTTCCAGGGCCCGAAACTGGGCTCTTGTCTAACACTCGGAAATGAATTGTCCAAGGAGACATATGTGCTGACAAAGCAAGAGATTTTATTGGGAAAGGGCACCTGAGTGGAGAGCAGTAGGGTAAGGAAACCCAGGAGAACTGCTCTGCAGCATGGCTTGCAGTGTCAGGTTTTATGGTGATGGGATTAGTTTCTGGGTGGTCTTTGACCAATCATTCTAATTCAGAGTCTTTCCTGGTGGTGTACACATCACTCAGCCAAGATGGATGCTAGCGAGAGAGATACTGGGAAGTGGACAGACACAGTGACTCCTTTAGACCTTTCCCGAACTCTTCTGGTTGGTGGTGGCTTATTAGTTCCATATTCCTTATCAGGATCTCCTGTCATAAAACAACTCGTTCAAATGGTTACTATGGTACCTGGCCAGGGTGGGCAGTTTCAATCAGTGTGCTTCCCTTAACAGTTTCACCACAAGCATATTGCATCCCTGTTTGAATGTGTTCTAAGAATTCTAACCAACACAGTAACTTTATCTTTTGTAACCCAAGGGGTGTGATGATATTGGAGAAGGAAGGAAGGTACAAATTTAAACAAACCTTAGCAAAGAGGAACTCCTCTGTATTATGTAAATATAGTTTATAATGGGCAAATATAATTCAATATTTTCAGAAGCAGGCTATTGAAAACAGCAATTTTTCCTATACTTTATATAACAGATCTAGGGCACAGTCATTATATACAACCTAAATGTCTTTTAAAAAGTTTTTTTTATTGGTAAATGCCATGTTGTAAAATTGTGACTATCCTCTGAGCTACTTAGATATCATTAGTAATAGTTGTCCACTTTTCTTCTTTATATGTCTATTTCTTGTATAAACAGGGTTCATAGAGTAACGTTCATATCTGATAGAAATTTAAAATATTCATGGTCTTGTATATTGCCTCAATGGAGAATTGACTTAATATTCTAGATTTCATTTTAATAGAAACTCAAGCTGAGCTCTCTGAGCTGAGGCTTGGAGAACTTCAGTCTCCATATCTATAGCATGAAGATACAGATGAGTTAACCGCTGAATCATATCCAAGATGACATTGTTAGTACTTTGGAAAGGTGGGAACAGAATGTTAAATGACCACATTTATAGGTTGGCATTCTTTCCTCTGAAACTTACCTTTTATTCATTTGCTATTAGGGTAAGCATCACTATGTCATATTGTTAGGGGTAGAGGCAAAATATATTTAAACTACTTTCCAAAAATAAAAGCATAGGCTAGATTCCAAAGCCCATTCCATAGCCGTCCCTACCATTGCCATCTCACATGAAGTGAAGAAGTGAAGTCACTCAGTCGTGTCTGACTCTTTGTGACCCCATGGACTGTAGCCTACCAGGCTCCTCAGGCCATGGGATTTTTTTTCCAGGCAAGAGTACTGGAGTGGGTTGCCATTTCCTTCTCCAGGGGATCTTCCCGACCCAGGGGTCGAACCTGGGTCTTCCACATTGCAGGCAGACGCTTTACCATCTGAGCTACCAGGGTGTATTTGTCATAACTGATGAGCAATATTATCAACCAAGGTTTATAATTTACATAATTATTCACCCTCAGTATTTGCATTTTACGGGTTTGACAAACAAATAATAAAATGCATCTCCCATTATAATTTCATATACAGTATTTTCACTGCTCTAAAATTCTCTGTGATCCAACTATTTATTCACGTCCCCTTCTCCTTTAACTCCTGGAAATCATTGATTTTTTCTTTTTTTACATTGTCTTTTTTTTTTTTTTTGATTCAATTTTTATTTTTATTTTTTCATCTCAGGTGTACATGAGTTCCCAATCTTGAACCCCCCCCCCACCTCCCACTTCACATCAACTCTCTGGATCATCCCCGTGCACCAGTCCCAAGCATCCTGTATCCTGAACCGAATATAGACCGATGCTTTGTTTCCCACACGACAGCACACATGTTTCAGTGCCATTCTCCCAAACCTTCCCCCCCTCTCCCTCTCGCTCAAAGTCCAAAAGTCCATTCCATGCATCTGTGTCTCTTTTGCTGTCTTGTATACAGGGTTATCAGCACCATATTGTCTTTTATAAAAAAAAAGTTTAGTCTCTTTAGATTCACTTAGCAATATGCATTTATGGGGAGGGAGGTGGGAGGGGGGTTAAGGATGGGGAACAATCTATCAAATCCATTATTTGTGTGGCTAAAAGTTTAATGTATGATCCTACTCTTCCTTCCCCTCACCTTCTCTTTTCTTATCACTCTAGCTTGCTTCTTTCCCAATAAACTCCATGTGGCCAAGAACCATACACATCTAGTTTATTCCTATTTTCCAGGTTGATTACACATAATAGATTCTAAATAAGTATTTATTTTATCAAATAAACAAGAACATGGATAAGACTGTAAAGATTTGGGGTTTAATTAATCATGCAATACATTTACAATATAGAGGCTTTTAGGTACAGTGCCATACACAATCAAAGATATCATGAATTTCTTTCTAAAATAGTGGTTAATGTGATTTAAAATGTCTCTTGAGCCACAAGCTATCATGAAAAGAAGTTATTATTTGTGAAGCATTAACTATTTACCAGGCTAAGTGTTTTATTTTTTTTTTTTAATTAATTTTTATTTTTTTAGTTTGTTTTGCTTTACAATACTGTATTCAT
>SJYA01013175.1:0-11229 GCA_006410615.1 Neotragus moschatus
TACCGCTGGTAGCTTGATAGGAATAGCATTGAATCTGTAGATTGCTTTGGGTAGTATACTCATTTTCATCATATTGATTCTTCCAATCCATGAACATGGTATATTTCTCCATCTAATTATTAGTGTCCTCTTTGATAGAAAATTATAAAACACTGATGAAAGAAATCAAAGAGGACACTAACAGACAGTGGAGAGATCTTACTGGGCTTGTAAGAGAGTCTCCAACAGCTGTCAGACAAAAGTGTGGGCCTACTCGAGCCTGAGGCTGTGAATCTATGGAGACAGCCACCAGGCTCTGTTCTGAGGCTCTCAGCACAGCCGGATCTGGCTTCACAGGTACAGGAAGGAATAACACAGTGTTGGCAAAGAGTGTTACTGAAATGATGGACCCTGAAAGCCAGGCTGGACATGACAGAGAGAACATGGCTGATGGGCTGAGATACAGAAGGAAAACCCCAGAAAGGCACAACTTATCTCCTTTACTGATACAACCCCAGAGTCAGAATCATGCCCAGTACAGAGCAATAGTTACAGCAGATGCCCAGTAAAAACTCACTGCAAGAATGAACTGAAGAAAACAAGAGGTCCTAATAATGTTGATAAATAGCTAACGGGAATAGCTGAAGAAGTAAGTATGAAAGACAGAAGGCTTTGGTCAAAGTAGGAAAGAAAATATCTTCATTCTTGGCATTTTAGTCATAAGAAGAACTTTCTGTTGTTGCCGTAAGTCTCTAAATTGTGTCCGACTCTTTGTAACCCCACCGACTGCAGCATGCCAGGCTTCCCTGTCTTTCACTATCTCCTAGAGTTTGCTCAAACTCATGTCCATTGAGTCAGTGATGCCATCCAACCATCTCATCCTCTGCTGCCCTCTTCTCCTCCCACCTTCAATCTTTCCAAGGATCAAGGTCTTTTCCAATGAGTCAGCTCTTCACATCAGGTGGCTGAAGTGTCAGAGCTTTAGTTTCAGCCATCAGTCCTTCCAGTGAGTATTCAGGACTAATCTATAGGATGGACTGGCTGGACCTCCTTGCAGTCCAAGGGACTCTCAAGAGTCTTCTCCAACACCACAGTTCAAAAGCCATCAGTTCTTTGGCATTCAGCCTTCTTTACGGTGCAACTTTAAAGAGAACTTTAGGAACTGCCTTAATTTGGCTAACACTCATTTATTAGGTTTTCATCAAGAAAAGAGTTTTAAAGAACTACTGCCCTCATAACTTTTAACTCAAACTGGCTAAATCTCCGATTATTACATGGTGCAGCCAGGAATCAGAAGGAAGGTATCCCAGGACTTACTCTGGCTCAGCCAGATTCCCTCTTCTTCTTAATGAAAAGAGGTAGCGCAGACACACAATATTCCACTTTGCATTAAGTTATGACCCATTCAATACTCACTGTGATATGATTGTAGATAAGCTGAGACCATCCAAAGAGATCCGCTAGTCTATAAAACGCTGCCAGTTTACACCGCAGTAACTTCTCCCCTTTGTCATAGGCAATAGAATCAGACCCTCTAAGGTCATTCACAGGAGTCACCATACCAAGACCTGAAATATAAAAGGGAAAAAAAAAAAAGATTCAAAGACTTAATGTTTCTTGTCAAATGTAATTCAGACAGTTGAGATACTAATCCTCCCACAATGGGTCAGGAGGTAGGTCTTGAAAATGTCCAAGACTATTTTATAAAGGCTACGTTCCCCAAAAGTAATACAAATAGAAACCAATAACAAAAAAGTAGCCAATTTGTGAGATGCAGTAAAGCAATACTTAGGAGGAAATTTGCACTATTAAATATATAGATTAGAAGGGTTTTTTAAAAATGATCTAGGTTTCTACCTTATAAAACTGCAAATTAAGCCCAAAAAGAAAAAAAGAGCAATAATGATCAAGCAGATGGGAATCAAACAAAAACACAGAGAATAGCTGATTTAATCCTGAGGAGGTCAAGAAAATAACAAAATTAAAAACAAAAGGAAATAAAATACATTTCCAGCCCAGACTCATCAACAAAACATAGCAAAGACAGAAATGACCAGTGTGAATCAGCAAGAGGAATATCACTACACAGCCTGCAGACATCAGAAGGGAAATTGGAACCTCTATGACAGCAAATTTTTAAACTTCAATGAAACAGACAAATTCCTTGAAAGACCAAAGTTTTTAAAGTTCCCTCTGGAAGAAATAGACATACTGAACAGCCCTACTCATTAAGCTGAATTTGCAGGAAAACACTTTCCCCTAGGCCTAAATGACTGTGGTGTCAATTCTATTGCTCATTTAAGGAAGAAACAGTATCCATTCTGTACAAATTCTTCCAGAGGATTCTACACAAATTCTATGGACAAAGGAGTCTGTCAAGCTATAGTCCATGGGGCCACAAAGAGCCAGACACAACTGAGCACAAACACAGACACACATATAAAAAGAGTAACACCTCATAACTCAGGGAGTTTACCCCAGAAAGACAGACTGGCTCAGTATTCACAAACCAATCAATATAATCACCATGTTAAACTAAAATAGAAAAATCAGGGAATCACTTTAACAGATGCAGAAAAAGCATTTTGCAAAATTCAACATTCACTTGGGATAGAATCTCTCAACAATTTAGGCATAGAAGGGAATAACCTTAATTTGATAAAGGACATATACAAAAAAACTACTAAAAATATCAAACAAAATGATGACAACGTTCACTCCTAAGATCAGAACAATGCAAGGATGTATGTAAGCTCCTATACTCTTAATAAATACCATACCAGGGATTCTAACCAGTGAAATAGGGCAAGAATGAAGACAATAAACAGAAACACACACTGGAGAGGAAGAAAGTATCTGACTGCATGATCACGCCTGGTCATGACATGACTGTCCCTGTTATATACTGTCTGCTGAGTCGATTCAGTCATGTCTAACTCTTTGCGGCCCTACCAACTGCAGCCTGCCAGGCTCCTCTGTCCATGGGATTCTCCAGGCAAGAATACTGGAATGGGTCACCATGCCCTCCTCCGGGGGATCTTCCCTGTTATATACTGCTGATTTGATTTTAATTATGAATTGTGAACTATCTCAAGCAAAAGTACAGAGAAAATAATCTGTGGAAACTGGAACCCAAAGTGAACAGCACAGGACTCTCTAAAGGGGAGGGAGTGTGGGAGTGAGAAGAAGAGAAAACAAAAGAAAAGATCCATCAAGATTGGGAACTCATGTACACCTGAGATGAAAAAAAATTAAAAAAAAGATCCAGATAAAAAGGAGAATTGAATACTTTAGCACTGCCATATTTTAGCACTTCACAAAAACAACAGAAGAGGGAGCCCTAGGGTCAGGATTCCTGAACCAGAGTCCTCCAGGAAAATTAAATTCATGCAAAAAGAAACAGAAAAATATCATAATCAAACGCCACACAAAAATTATTAAAATAAAAAGGAACAAAATAACATTCCTACACATAATGAAAGCACACAACAAAGAAATGTCCGCAAAACAAATGAAAGCTATAACCTATTATTCCATAAAAGCAAAAGCACTCGTAACGAAAGTGAAAGCATTGGTCGCTCAGTCGTGTCTGACTCTTTGTGACCCTTCAACTACAGTCCACCAGGCTCCTCTGTCCATGGGACTTCCCGGGCAGGAACACTGGAGTTGGGTTGCCATCCCCTTCTCCAGGGGACCTTCCCAACCCAGGGATCAAATCCAGGTCTCCTGCATTGCAAGCAGATTCTTTACCATCTGAGCCACTACGGAAGGTATGAAAAATATTTAATATAATTGGAAAAATTCAGAAATGAGGAATGGAATGTAAACGTAATTAGACATAAATGAAAAACACTTTTAAAAATAAATACTAAAAAGGAGCATAAAAATGAGAAAGAAGAAAAACTTTTTAAATCATAAAGAAATGAAGAAAGTTAAAAAAAAGAAAGACCTGAAAAAAGTGACAGTTAAGACAAAGAAAATCCAACAAACAAAATCCAATGGGTATACCAGGAAACAAAAGCAAGTGAACAGAACAAATACTGAAAACTAACTCAAGAAAACACTCTGAAAATAACAAAGATTTGGAACGGAAGGGCACATTATCAAGAAAACTGATCTAGAAGGATCAATACCAAGACATATTCTGGCAAAATTTCTGGACTCTAAAGGAAAAAGAAAAAAAGTCAACCATCAAGGAAAGAAATCAAGTAACCTATACCGAAATATTGTTTTCAAACTCCAAGTAAATGAATTATGTATTTAAGATACACAAAATAGGAAAATGTGAGTCAATGATTTTATACCAAAACTAAATAAACAAAATTAACACTGACACATAAAAGCCACAATGCAAGAACTCAGAAGTCTTTCCCAGAAGTGTTTTCTGAGAAATTTACTATAAAAGGAACTTCAGACAACCAAACTGTCTCAGGGAACACTGATACAAAGACTGGTGGTGAGCATTAAATATACATTTATTACAGGATTAAACTTCCAAGGTGGCCCTAGGTGGTCAAGAACCCATCTGCCAACGCAGGATCCCGGATTCAATTCCTGATCGGGAGGATCCCCTGGAGTAGGAAATGGCAACCCACTCCAGTACTCCTGCCAGGAAAATCCCATGGACAGAAGAGCCTGGTGGGCTACAGTCCTCTGGGTCACAGAGAGTTGGACGTGACTGATCACACAGACTGATTCACAGAATTAAATCATCAACTGTTGACACTAATGACTCATACTAAGGGAAGACCGTAACGTGCAATGGCTACATGCTCTGACCACACAGACTAGCTTCAAACATGAACAGAGAACATGCTGGTGTAGGACGTGGTATGTGGGAAAGCCCAAATGAGTTACTATGTCATTCTCAACACTTGTTCTCCTCCCGTCCTGGAGAACCAGAACTCTGGGAGAAGGAAGGAAAACAAATGTTAGATAGAAAAGGTTAAATAAAAACCCCTTAGACCTGAATTTTAACTGAAATTATGATTTCTACATATTTATGATTATACTGACAATTCCATTATATCAACATAGTATATAAATCACCAGGTAATATATATTTCCTATCTTTATCCACTAAAAAGGACTAGAAAGAATGACCAGTCAGTAGCAAAAAGCATTCCTAGCACCCAGACTAATACTTCATTGTTCACAAAAAGATATCAAGGTTTCTTAGAGAAATGGCTGACTCCAGATGTGGGGCAGGAATTGTACACAATGAGTCTAGAACACCTGCCACTGGGCCGGGTGGACGCTGTCAGAGATAACCGGCTCAGGATCTCTCCAGTCAAAGGCTGTCGTATCAGAAGACGGAACTGCAATGTTTTGAAACACGCTGAATATATTTAAATCCATGTATCCAAAATACTACCAAAGAAACAATAATCGGTGACTTTAGAGTGTTTTTTTTTCCAGCAGTCATGTATGGATGAGAGAGCTGGACCATAAAGAAAACTGGGCAACAAAGAATAGATGCTTTTGAACTGTGGTTTTGGAAAAGATGCTTGCAAGTCCCTTGGTCTGCAAGGAGATCCAAACAGTCCATCCTAAAGGAGATCAGTCCTGAATATTCACTGGAAGGACTGATGCTGAAGCTGAATCTCCAATACTTTGGCCACCTGATGCGAAGAATGTACTCATTAGAAAAGACACTGATGCTGGGCAAGATTGAAGGCAGGAGGAGAAGGGGACCACAAAGGATCAGATGGCTGGATGGCATCACTGACTCGATGGACATGAATTTGAACAAGCTCCAGGAGATGATGATGGACAGGGAGGCCTGGTGTGCTGCAGTCCATGGGGTCACAAAGATTTGGACACAACTGAGCAACTGAACTGAACTCTTCCTATATGAACTGTACCATGGGGTAAGCAAAAGAGCTGAGAGGAAGCTTCATTCTATGTGCAGACTGAGCGCTGATTTCCAAATGACTGCACCAAGGAAGCTGCTCTGCTTCGTATGAAACCCTGACCAAGAAGCAGGCCACCTATGAACAGCTTAGCACCAAGTTCCCCGCGAACATGTGTTGAGTGACAGAATGAGGCAGCGCCCTCTCTGGTCACTCACCATTTCCCAGGGAAGTTTCTCTTTACAGAAGTATTCTAACTAGTAAATACAGAAGAAGGAAGGACAGAACTGAAACACTCCCACCTTGGAGCTTTTGTTGAATTAATGGGCCTAGGCGCTGAGCATGCATGGCTGCTCCAACACAGACGGCAGCGAGCAGACACGCACCTGTGGATGGAGCGCAGCGACACCCATCTGGCGGGCTCGCCAAAGAGCAGAGTCCAGACACACCCAGGCTTCCAGACTCAGCTACCAATCACCACAAATGCAAGAGGCAAAAGGGGTGTGTTAGCACCACGGAGACGGAATAAGCAGAATGCAAGACTGCAGAAAACTCTACAGGTCAACGAACCCCATTTTCTTTAAGGTGGGAGAAGAAAAAGAGAGAGAGAAGGGCAATTTGCAGCTTTAAAAATGCTTACGAGACAATAAGTAAAAAAGACAAACATTAAACCATCAAGCTGGAGAAGGCAATGGCACCCCACTCCAGTACTCTTGCCTGGAAAATCCCAGGGATGGGGGAGCCTGGTAGGCTGCACTCCATGGGGTCACTGAGAGTCAGACACAACTAAGCAACTTCACTTTCACTTTTCACTTTCATGCATTGGAGAAGGAAATGGCAACCAGCTCCAGTGTTCTTGCCTGGAGAATCCCAGGGACGGCGGAGCCTGGTGGGCTGCAGTCTATGGGGTCGCACAGACTCGGACATGACTGAAGTGACTTAGCAGCAGCCGCAAACCATCAGGCTTAAAGATAACAATTTGGGTGATAAAACTATAAAGAAAAGCAAAGCAGTGACACCATTCAAGTCAAGATGGTAATTCTTTTTAAGAGGGCTAACAGGGGCAGGGCAAGCCACCGATGAAACTTTAATTCTTAACCAAGGTATTGGTTATAAAGGAGTTCACCTTAAAACCATTCATAAAGTATGTATATTTTTGTCCTACGCCATCTACATATGCTATATTCCACAACAAAGGTTAACATTTGTATAAAAATTTTATATTTAAGAGACAAACTATTAGATACAATTAAAACTAGAATTTTTCCTTCCTTCTTTTTTTGGTGTAGCACTATGAAAAGTTCCTTTATCTCTGATTAGAAGACAATATATGTTTTTCTGGTAAGCAGCCTGAGGCAACCTCTAAAAATGGTTCCCTATTCATTTGACCCAGAAAACCCCACAAAAGCATGCAAATCAAGAGGTTCAAATCTTTATGTTCTGTGAACAGTCATGAAGCTGCCCGGTGATTAAGGGCACGCATATCCGAAAAGCCACAAAATATCTGAAGGATGTCCCTTTAAAGAAGCAGCATGCACACCATTCCGATGTCGTCACAATGACGAACTGGCAGGTGCCCACAGGTCAATGAGTGGGGCTGGATCCCGGGTCGGTGGCCCAGAAAGAGTGCTGAGTTTTTCCTGCACACGCTCAAAACTGCAGGGAGTGATGCTGAACTTAACGGGCTCGATGCAGACTCTCTGGTCACTGAGCACATCCGGGTGAACAAAGCCCCCAGGACTTCCAGAGCTCATGGTTGGATCAACCCACACACGAGTTCTCCCTGCCATGCTGACATGATCCTTACTGGAAAAAAAGAGTATGCTGTTCCTAAACCAGAAGAGAAGGCTGCACAGAAGAAGAAGATACCCCAGAACAAACTGGACAAGCAAAAACTTAGGGCCTGGGAACAAATGCCACAAAAAATAAATGCAAATAAAAGAAAAAAAACAATATGTGAGTAAATATATTAATTGTTCTTTATTATCCAAGTCATATAAATATCACTAGACTCTCTTAGAAATCCGTGTGAAAATATGAGCCTAATGACTAGCATCCAACCTCAGCATGCACGTGTGAGTTAGCGACTCACATGTGATTCTTAACACTCGGTGGGTGTCAACGATGCAATCACTTGCGTCAAAGTCAATCAACTTCCAAGAAGAGAAAACAAACACGAAACCAGCAGGCGGCTCGTGACCCAACGGAAAGCAAGCCCTTCAGTCAGTCAGAGCTCACTATGCAGCGCATCAGATCCGCGCTTAGCGGCCGAGACAGCTGGCCTGCAGGTGCCCCAGGCTCCACCTGGCCAGGTGCATGCTCACAGATGCAACAGCCACGGCAAAGCACCATCTCTGCACAACGAACCATTCTGTGCTCACATTTACCCGCCCAACATTTTCCGTCTGACTTCCTTTTGGAATTTCTCTGTTTCTCATTCATTTGCAAACAGCAGTCAAGAATGGTAAATAAGAAAGGCTGGCTTGGCTGAAATAAGTTCAGGCAAAATCAACATGGTTCTCCCCAAGCATTATTTCTGATTAGTTTTTTTCTTTTTAATTCACAAAGGGTCTGAGAAGCCACATTTTAATAAAAAGCCTGCCTAAGAAATAACAGTCTCACTGGCCTCTAACAAAAGAAGCCCTCTCCAGTCTGGCTGACTCTCGGTTGGTAGAGACACGTGCAGTACAGAGACCCAGGCTTGGTGCCTCCGTGTCAGGAAGATCCCTGGAGAAGGAAATGGCAACCTACTCCAGTATTCTTGCCTGGAGAATTCCATGGACAGATGAGTCCGGTGGGCTAAACTTCAGGGAGTCGCAGAAGAGTCAGACACGACTGAGCAACTAACACAGAATCAAGATATGTTTAGGCCTATCTTTTACTATAACTAAAGTTCAATTTAAAAAGAAAGACAAAACTCAAGTCCATGTGTTACACTACGTGTGCTCACCTATTTCACACAACAAGGAGCTAGGAAATTTGGCCTGGAAAACAGCAGAGCATGTGTACAGTCAGAAAGTACTCACTCATGTTCAAGGCCGCCATCCCTCCCTGTGGAGCCGCCGGGTAGACATTGGGTACGTTTGTGGTCATGAAATCTGCAATCTGCTGCAGTGCCAACAGGCCTGTGGGATTCTTCCCCTTCTTGAACTGTTCCTGTATCATTGACTCCAATTCTTCACAGAAAGCCTAAAAAAAGGCAAATTAAAACAATGAGACACCTTGAGACACACGGCAAGGCTAACTATCACACAGACCAACTTTTTTGTTTGTTTTCATCCACTGCTGCGAAGGCAAACAGGTAGACCTACACATCACTACTTGGAACATAAGTCAGTACACCCTTTTTGGAAAGTAATTTAACAAGGTAAAAGCTAAGTGCTCTGAATAAATATTCTATTCCTAGAAACTATTTCTGAAGAACTAATCTGAGATGTGCTCAAGGGTTCATGTAAGGGTGTTCATTCCAGCATCACCAATAAAAGGGAAAAGAGGTAACAGTCTACATTTTAAACAGAAGAGAACTGACGAAATACACTCAGTCACCTTACAATGGAATTCTATGCACACAGTCAACACGGAAGGCCAAAAACTAAATCACACTAGGCATTGAGAACAACAGGTACTGGGGGGGCAAAAAAACTGCTTTGCCATCAAGGAACTTAAAACTTAGTAAGGGAAATGCAAACAGAAAAAGTCCCTAGTACAAGGGACTGACCGTCTGTCTCAGCAGCATTCTGGATGAGGTGTATGTGCAACACAGGACCAAGCTTAGCAACGAGCAGTGAGCCTGGAAACCCCCACCTGGATCCCAGCCTCTGGTCCCAGTAAGCAGTCACCAGCAATGAGCTTGTCTGCTGGCTTGGTCCCAACTCCCAACGGTCCAACAGCCGCACTCCCACCTTCCGTTCACTGGGGCCCATTTCCACCCTCATGTCCGAGACCAGCTCCTTCCTAGCAACCGCGTCCCTCTTTGACCTCCGAGCCAAGCACGTTTTCTCCACACACCCTCTCCTAGCGTCTAGCTCACCCTCCCTTCAACCCCATCGTGGTCCTAAGACCACATGGCGAGCTGGCATCATCCCCTCACTCAGCTGAGGCCCTTGGTTTTAACACTCTAAGCACGCCCTTGCTTACAGTTCTGACTCCCTGCCATTTCATCCGGCAAAATCCCAGCCCCAGGTAAGTTCAACTCTTCACCCTTCCTATTCGTGAGCACTGGCAGGAGCACACCCTTCTGAGTGTGTTCCCAGCTTCTCTTACCGCCTCCCTCGTCTACTCTTCTACGCCACTCCCCATGCCCACTCTGAGCAGATGACTCCCATGGTTACTCCGCAGAGAACAGAGAATCCTGAAGGCAACTTCACAGGTTCCCTCTCACAGCTCCCAACTGCTGGCATCCACACCCACAGAGAGGGCCTTCCCACCCCTGGCTGCAGCTCCTAAAACCCAAACACCAACACTGGGTCCACGCCACCCAGGGGCTTCCAGACTTAGCAGCCTTTTCCCTAGTGTCCTCCTCTTTCCAGATCCCACAAGGCACGTGGGTCGGCAGCACTCTGACACTGACTGTATTTGCAACATCCCCAGGGCCTGCACAGTGCCTGGCACACACCTGATGTTCAAAGTTTAGCTTCTTCACTCTCTCCTCAGTGATTCTCACTTAGTTACTTATTCTCAAGCCAGGTCTAGACGTTGTCCTGATTCTTCTGTTCCCTCTGTCAGCTCTTCCTCCACGTCCATCAGCAAGTCCTACTTATCCCACCTTCAAAATAAAACACAAAGGAGCCCACCTCTCTCCACCTCCACCACCACCCCCTGGCCCAGCTACCAGACCTCCTGTCTAAAGACAGCTTCCTCTCTCTTCCTGTACAATGGTCTCTCTACCAACCCAGAATGACTCAGACTGAAAAGCGCCATCCCCACCTGCAGCCCTCCAGTGCCCCTGTGCTGTGCTCCGAACGCGACAGACTTGAGAGCTGAGCCTCCTAGGACCTCCTAGGCCTCCCAGGCCTAGACCTCTCAGGCCTCCTAGGACCACACCCTCCTCCCCTCCAACCCCACCACACCTCCCCCTCCCTCTCGCTCCCTGTGCCCACCGCAGGGGCTGCCCTTTCACTCCCCAAGCTCGCTCCTAATTCCATCTCTGCAGCTCCCTCAGCCTGGAATGCTGCTCCCCTCCCTGCAGGCAGGCTCCTTCCTGTCATTCGGAGTTCAGATTCCCACTCAGAGAGGCCTGTTCCAACCAGCCACACACAATCGAACCAGCCAACTGTCCTCCGCACTGTGTTACGTGTGTTGTGTCTTGGTTATCTCCTAACTAGAATGTAAAGTCTGAGAGCTGCTCTGGGCGCTTACACAGGTGTGATACATGTCACAGTTCACCCAGGTGTGTGCT
>SJYA01013176.1:0-11136 GCA_006410615.1 Neotragus moschatus
CATGCTCTATTGGGATATATTCATGCAAATTCCCGATTTTAATAATTTCACTGTTTTCTCCAGCTGTTTCTTATTAGGTAGTTTTATGTACAAGGAGGAGCTCTGAACTGTCAGAAAGCCTACAGCTGCTCTCTCTGCTCTGTTACTGATTTACTGTGGTGACCTTGAGTAGGACCCTTTACTGGGAAGAAGAACTGCCACTTACTCATCTGGATAATGAGAAGCTTGGGCTAAAACACTCTCCAGGTTTCCTAGATCTAAGGCTGACTGCTATTTCCAATACNATGTACAAGGAGGAGCTCTGAACTGTCAGAAAGCCTACAGCTGCTCTCTCTGCTCTGTTACTGATTTACTGTGGTGACCTTGAGTAGGACCCTTTACTGGGAAGAAGAACTGCCACTTACTCATCTGGATAATGAGAAGCTTGGGCTAAAACACTCTCCAGGTTTCCTAGATCTAAGACTGACTGCTATTTCCAATACCCACTTCATAAAAACATGAACACAAGCACATCTATAGCAAAACAGTGTGAACACGTAAGAGTGTTGCCATAACCTATGTCCCATCGTGTCCAACCCTTTGTGACCCCCATGGACTTATAACCCCCCAGGCTCCTCTGACCATGGGATTCTCCAGGCAAGATCACTGGATTGGGTTACCATTCCCTTCTCCAGGCGATCTTCCAGACCCAGGGATCGAACCCGTGTCTCCTGCATTGCCAGGGGATTCTTTACCCTGGAGCCACCTGGGAAGCCCACCATAATCCACATTCATTTTCAGAAAGAAACGCTGAGCAGGAACAGCAAGCATGCACTGGGCTCAGTGTGGTTATGAGATTCCAACTTTCTACGGGAGGGAAGGCGGGGTGGCTGCTGGCTGCGGTCCTCAGGAACGACCACATTATCGGTACAGCCACGGTCACTGGTGGATCAGCAGCTGGTGTCTCCTTCCAATTTTATAATGAGAACACTTTGGTAATATACAACAAAGCTGAAAACACAAAATGCTTATCTCCTGGTATTCAGCAGTTTCACCTTAAAGAAAAATTGTATGCACTTTCCCCAAAAAAGGCAAGTGCAAGAACATTCTTAGTAATGTTGCGTTAGAAAGGTCTGGAAACAACCTAGATGGCCGTGGGCAGGAGAACACTGAGCTGTATTCGCACAGTGAGATGTTCTGCAGCGTGTGTGACAGTTACGCACTGTGAATAAAGGCAAGTTGCAAAAGAACACAGGTGAGGTGACGCTCCTGATGCCTGTTCACGCTAGTCATGCGGTGTGAACACCGAGTCAGGGTGTAGCCTGAGGCCAGCGCAGCCGGGGTAGTGTTTTAGTTTGCTGTTGTTCAGTCGCTAAGTTGTGTCTGACTCTTTTCCACCCTACGGACCGCAGCACGCCAGGCTTCTCTGTCCTTCATTCTCTCCAGGAATTTGCTCAAACTCATGTCCATTGAGTCAATGATGCCATCCAGCCATCTCATCCTCTGTCGCCCCTTCTCCCCCTGCCCTCAGTCTTTCCCAGCATCAGGGTCTCTTCCAATAAGTCAGTTCTGTGTGTCAGGTGGCCAAACTCTTGGAGTTTCAGCTTTAGCATCAGTCCTTCCAATGAACATCCTGGACTGATCTCCTTTAGGATGGATCTCCTTGCAGTCCAAGGGACTCTCAAGAGTCTTCTCCGTCACCACAGTTCAAAAGCATCAGTTCTTTGGCTCTCAGCTTTCTTTATTGTCCATCTCTCACGTCCGTATGTGACTACCAGAAAAACCATAGCTTTTCCAAACAGACCTTTGTTGGCAAAGTGATGTCCCTGCTCTTCAACATTCTGTCTAGGTTTGTCATAGCTTTTCTTCCAAGGAGCAAGGATCTGTTAATAGGTGGCAGGTACATAGGGAGCCATGGTGTTAATTCTTTAAGTAATTTTGTATGTTTTAAATATTTCATAATGAAGTTAAAGCAACTGAAATATTGTTTGTCTTTCTTAGGCTCTCCTGGGGTTCGATCTATGTTGTCTTCATCTTTGTCAGTTCCATAATCATCACAGCCATCATAACATCTACTGAAATTATCATCCTGACAGGCTTCACGGTCATATTTACTCTCTTTTTCTTGTATGGCTTATCCTTGGTAAGTTCGTACGTTTGCTACCATCGTCTCTGCTTTCGGTCTTGGTTATATGCAACAGAAATAATGTCTGGGCAGGCTCCCGTAGCCACTTCTTTCACGTTGTGTGTGTGTGTGTGTGTGTGTGTGTGTGTGTTTGCTTGAGAAGTCTTTATGAGTATGAGAAAATGATGTAACCTAAATAAAACTGAAACTTTTTTTTTTGCATAAAGGTCTGAATTGATGAAATGATGCATCAAAAAGAAAGAAAATTGTTTTGACTCTAAAGAATACCTAAGATTTTTATAGATTGATGAGAATGTTCTTAAGGGCTGGACCCACCTTTTTTTCCCGAAGGTTCCCTGTTGGATGGTAGCTTTGCACATCTCATCTCCTTGTAACACNATAACCTATGTCCCATCGTGTCCAACCCTTTGTGACCCCCATGGACTGATAACCCCCCAGGCTCCTCTGACCATGGGATTCTCCAGGCAAGATCACTGGATTGGGTTACCATTCCCTTCTCCAGGCGATCTTCCAGACCCAGGGATCGAACCCGTGTCTCCTGCATTGCCAGGGGATTCTTTACCCTGGAGCCACCTGGGAAGCCCACCATAATCCACATTCATTTTCAGAAAGAAACGCTGAGCAGGAACAGCAAGCATGCACTGGGCTCAGTGTGGTTATGAGATTCCAACTTTCTACGGGAGGGAAGGCGGGGTGGCTGCTGGCTGCGGTCCTCAGGAACGACCACATTATCGGTACAGCCACGGTCACTGGTGGATCAGCAGCTGGTGTCTCCTTCCAATTTTATAATGAGAACACTTTGGTAATATACAACAAAGCTGAAAACACAAAATGCTTATCTCCTGGTATTCAGCAGTTTCACCTTAAAGAAAAATTGTATGCACTTTCCCCAAAAAAGGCAAGTGCAAGAACATTCTTAGTAATGTTGCGTTAGAAAGGTCTGGAAACAACCTAGATGGCCGTGGGCAGGAGAACACTGAGCTGTATTCGCACAGTGAGATGTTCTGCAGCGTGTGTGACAGTTACGCACTGTGAATAAAGGCAAGTTGCAAAAGAACACAGGTGAGGTGACGCTCCTGATGCCTGTTCACGCTAGTCATGCGGTGTGAACACCGAGTCAGGGTGTAGCCTGACGCCAGCGCAGCCGGGGTAGTGTTTTAGTTTGCTGTTGTTCAGTCGCTAAGTTGTGTCTGACTCTTTTCCACCCTACGGACCGCAGCACGCCAGGCTTCTCTGTCCTTCATTCTCTCCAGGAATTTGCTCAAACTCATGTCCATTGAGTCAATGATGCCATCCAGCCATCTCATCCTCTGTCGCCCCTTCTCCCCCTGCCCTCAGTCTTTCCCAGCATCAGGGTCTCTTCCAATAAGTCAGTTCTGTGTGTCAGGTGGCCAAACTCTTGGAGTTTCAGCTTTAGCATCAGTCCTTCCAATGAACATCCTGGACTGATCTCCTTTAGGATGGATCTCCTTGCAGTCCAAGGGACTCTCAAGAGTCTTCTCCGTCACCACAGTTCAAAAGCATCAGTTCTTTGGCTCTCAGCTTTCTTTATTGTCCATCTCTCACGTCCGTATGTGACTACCAGAAAAACCATAGCTTTTCCAAACAGACCTTTGTTGGCAAAGTGATGTCCCTGCTCTTCAACATTCTGTCTAGGTTTGTCATAGCTTTTCTTCCAAGGAGCAAGGATCTGTTAATAGGTGGCAGGTACATAGGGAGCCATGGTGTTAATTCTTTAAGTAATTTTGTATGTTTTAAATATTTCATAATGAAGTTAAAGCAACTGAAATATTGTTTGTCTTTCTTAGGCTCTCCTGGGGTTCGATCTATGTTGTCTTCATCTTTGTCAGTTCCATAATCATCACAGCCATCATAACATCTACTGAAATTATCATCCTGACAGGCTTCACGGTCATATTTACTCTCTTTTTCTTGTATGGCTTATCCTTGGTAAGTTCGTACGTTTGCTACCATCGTCTCTGCTTTCGGTCTTGGTTATATGTAACAGAAATAATGTCTGGGCAGGCTCCTGTAGCCACTTCTTTCACGTTGTGTGTGTGTGTGTGTGTGTGTGTTTGCTTGAGAAGTCTTTATGAGTATGAGAAAAGGATGTAACCTAAATAAAACTGAAACTCTTTTTTTTTGCATAAAGGTCTGAATTGATGAAATGATGCATCAAAAAGAAAGAAAATTGTTTTGACTCTAAAGAATACCTAAGATTTTTATAGATTGATGAGAATGTTCTTAAGGGCTGGACCCACCTTTTTTCCCCGAAGGTTCCCTGTTGGATGGTAGCTTTGCACATCTCATCTCCTTGTAACACCCCACCCTCGTCTGACCGCCCATGTCACCCTCTCTTCCTTCTCTGAACAGGCTCCTCTGACTTCTCCCACCTTCCAGAGGGTTTTCTGGAAAACACAGTAGATGCTCTTTGTTAATATATTAATTGCTTTCCCTCTTTCCAAGGCTGCACTTTTATCCTTTTCTCAGCTCTTCCTGCAGGCTTTCCAATAGATAAGTGGTTAAGAACCCACCTGCCAGTGCAGGAGACGGGTTCCATCCCTGGGTCGGAAAGATCCCTTGGAGGAGGGCATGGCAACCCACTCCAGTGTTCTTGCCTAGAGAATCCCGTGGACAGAGGAGCCTGGTGGGCCACAGTCCACGGGGTCGCGAAGAGTCGGAACAGAACTTAGCTGCTATACGGCAACAACAGCTCTTCCTGCAGCCTTTCAAGCCCAGCATTTAAGTAAGCAAATAAAGATTCTCCTTACAGGGAGGTTGAGAGAAGGACTGAGCGTGATTATCCGTTAATGTCGTTCATCGCTGTGTCTGTGATAAATATTTATGTTACGGCACAAAGGTCCTTGTTCTGAGGCGGCCCCGCTGACCGTCAGTCTGTGTAGGGTCTCGGCTCTTTCAGATTGCTCTGGTGTTCCTGATGACCGTGCTGCTAAAGAAAACTGTCTTCACCACTTTGGTTGTGTTTCTCCTCACCCTCTTCTGGGGCGGTGTGGGATTCACTGCATTTTACCAACAACTTCCTTCACCTTTGAAGTGGATTTTCAGTATCTCTAGCCCCTTTGCCTTCAGCGCTGGTATTAATCAGGTGAGATCAGAGTTAATTCTAACATTGTCATTGTTTCTAAGAACCTAGAAAAGACTCTCTTGAAAAACAATTGCAACTTAAATTCCTATTATTGAAACATTATATTTTTAAAAATCACTGTTGCCTTCTAATATTGCTTTGATTGCTGTAAAATAGAAAGTTCCCCTGAGAGCTTCATTATGAGGGCTTCTTAGAGAAACTGCTTAATAAAGTGGTAGTTCTTGCTGCTACACTGAATTATTTTTAAGTATATATTATTATTTTTGTTTGAATCTTAGATTATCCACCTGGATTATACTATGAATGGTGTCATTTTTCCTGACGCTTCTGGAGACTCATATATAATGATAGCTACTTTTTCCATGTTGACTTTCGATGGCCTTTTATACTTGGTGTTGGCATTATACTTTGACAAAATCCTACCCTGTGAGTAATTACGGTTTTTTCCTGACCTCTACCAGTACTGCTCACATTGAAAATGTTTTTCTTAAATTATCTATTTTAAGAAATAAGGAATGACAAGCATTTCCCGTAAAAGACCGAATGATTTATTTTTCTCTGCTTCATAGCTTTAATGGTCTAAAGGAATTGCTACCTAAAAAAATTATTCTTCTGAATGTGGTATAGNATGAATGGTGTCATTTTTCCTGACGCTTCTGGAGACTCATATATAATGATAGCTACTTTTTCCATGTTGACTTTCGATGGCCTTTTATACTTGGTGTTGGCATTATACTTTGACAAAATCCTACCCTGTGAGTAATTACGGTTTTTTCCTGACCTCTACCAGTACTGCTCACATTGAAAATGTTTTTCTTAAATTATCTATTTTAAGAAATAAGGAATGACAAGCATTTCCCGTAAAAGACCGAATGATTTATTTTTCTCTGCTTCATAGCTTTAATGGTCTAAAGGAATTGCTACCTAAAAAAATTATTCTTCTGAATGTGGTATAGTGATACAGTATGGTATATATTATAAATATACAATGATGACCATTTTAATTATGTTTTAATTAAATATATTTAATTATTAAAATTATACTTTAATTGTAATTATAATATTATCATTAAAATACATTATAATTATAATCATATTATTATAATATAATAATTATATTTTTAATTATATTTTAAGCATTACAATTATATTTTAAATAATGTTACATTTTTCAAAGGTCACTGAAAGTGTTTTCAAAGAATGATACTGAGGGTTTGTATCAGGACAGGTGGGAATAAATTAGTTCTTAAGATGGTTTTGGTTAGCATAGGGACATTGCGTAGTGAAACTGCCTCCTAACCTTTGTCAGACATCACTCGTATTTACAGAAGTGATCCCCTAGAGGGGGGCAGGGCACCCCACTCCAGTATGCTTGCCTGGAAAATCCCATGGATGGAAGAAACTGGCAGGCTACAGTCCATGGGAATCACAAAACGTCAGACTTCACTTTATTACCCAGTTAGATTGAAAACAGATAAAGAAAATCTTTTTTCTTTATCTAAAAACTTCACATAAGTCTGGAATTCCTACACATATACTAGAATCAGCGTGCTTTTTTACCTTGCGTGATCCCATTTATATATGTTATTTTTTATGTTTCTTCCACTTTGACTGGATTTAAATGTGTTCTGCATATTCCTACGCACTCTTTATCACTTCTGGTTAACATCTGAAGACCCTCAGTAACAAATGCTATTCCATTTTTTAAAATATAGAGGATGATCATAGGTTCATGCTGAATAAGTTAATTTCTCTGTGTGCTTTTCATTGAGGTACCATATAGATTTCAGTATTTTGCTCAATCATACTGTTGAGTCCCATGATTTCTTAAGTTCACAAACACATTTAAAATTATTTTCATGTGCCGTGTTAAGGCTTTTCCCACTCAATATGTGATTTAATCATTATTCCAAACACATTTTAGAAAGCAATTTATTCAAGTCTTTAATGTATACCTGATCAAGTGTTGTATTATATTGTTTACCTTTCGTCATGATGCCCTTTCTTTTTGATTTTCATTGTTTCCTTCACTCTCAAGACTTCTTCTCGATAATAGGGAGTTAGAAAGCGATATTTGTGATGCTCGAAAGTCCAGGACACTCTGCACTGTTCTAAAGAAGGCTTACATGCTCATCGTTTCCATGGTACTGAACAAGTGTTTTATCCCCTCTTGATTAGATGGAAGTGACTCCCATTATTCGCCATTGTTTTTCCTGAACTCGTCATCCTGTTTCCAACACCGGAGGACGGGTATTCACGTCGCTGAGCAAGACACGGACGTGGAGCCCCCCTCCGATGGTCACTGTGAGCCCGTGGCCCCAGAATTCCAGGGGAGAGAAGGCATCAGGTAGTCCCACGTGTACTGACACATGGGTGCAGGAGATGAGCTTACTGAACAAGTTTACTTAAGCATAGCTGGTTTACAGTGTCCTGTTGATTCCTGCCGCACAGTCGGATGGCTCAGTTACGTATTCTCTTCCACTGTGGTTTATCACAGGGTAGTGAACAGAGTTCCCCGTTCTGCGTAACAGGGCCCTGCCGCTTATCCGTCTTGTAATAGTTTCCCTCTGCTAACCCCAAACTCCCAGTCCCTCCCCCCCTCCTCCTTGGCAACCACGTCTGTTTCCGTTTGTGAGTCTGCTCCTGGTTCGCGGGTTTGTTCATCCGTGTCGTATTTGAGATCCCACACGTGAGAGACGCCACACGCTGTCTGTCTTTCTCTTTCTGCCTTACTGCGCTCAGCACGACCGTCTCTAGCTGCAGGCCCGGCAGCTGCTCCATCCTCTTTCGTGGGCGAGGGACACTCCGTGTGTGCGTGCGCTGCAGCTTCCCATCCGCTCGTCCTTCAGTGGACCCTGAGGCTGCTTCCCTGGCTCGCCTGCTGCAGACGCTGCTGCTGTGGACACTGCGGTGCATGTATCCTTTAGGACTAGCGTCTTCTCCGGATATATGCCCAGAAATGGGACTACTGGCTCATGTGGCCACGCTGTTTCTAGTTTTCTGAGGAATGCTGCCGACTGTTCAGGCCTTCCCTGGTGGCTCAGATGGTAAAACGCCTCCCTGTAGTGCGGGAGGCCTGGGCTCAGTCCCTGGGTCGGGGCGATCCCCTGGAGAAGAAAATGGCAACGCACTCCAGTATTCTTCCCTGGAGAATCCTATGGACAGAGGCGCCTGGTGGGCTACAGTCCAAGGGGTCACAAAGAGTTGGACACAACTAAGCAACTCCACTTTCGCTTTCCATACTGTTTTCCATCAGTTCGGTTCAGTTCAGTCGCTCAGTCGTGTCCAACTCTTAGTGAGCCCATGAATCACAGCACGCCAGGCCTCCCTGTCCATCACCAACTCTCGGAGTTCACTCAGACTCACACCCATCGAGTCGGTGATGCCATCCAGCCATCTCATCCTCTGTTTCCCATAGTGGCTAAAATAAATGAAATATTAACCAATGGAAGCAGGGTGAACCAGAAGCAAAATATTGAAGAACAAATTTGTAAATGCACTTTGAACTCCTCCACCGTCGTCATCTACCGTGTCTTGTACGATAGTGAAAGTCCCATTACTCAGCACCGTGCAATGTCGCCGCTTCACCCCCTGTCTAGGCTCCCGCTGCCTCTGTCTGTCCGTCCTGGCCTCTGAGTTTTTGCTGGTCTTAAGTTCAGTTCAGTCGCTCAGTAGTGTCCAACTCTTTTCAACCCCATGAATCGCAGCACGCCAGGCCTCCCTGTCCATCACCAACTCCCAGACTTCACTCAGACTCACGCCCAGCCATCTCGTCCTCTGTTGTCCCCTTCTCCTCCTGCCCCCAACCCCTCCCAGCATCAGATTCTTTTCCAATAAGTAAACTTTTTGCATGAGGTAGCCAAAGTACTGTAGCTTCAGCTTCAGCATCATTCCTTCCAAAGAAATCCCAGGGCCCATCTCCTTCAGAATGGACTGGTTGGATCTCCTTGCAGTCCAAGGGACTCTCAAGAGTCTTCTCCAACACCACAGTTCAAAAGCATCGATTCTTTGGTGCTCGGCCTTCTTCACAGTCCAACTCTCACATCCATACATGACTACTGGAAAAACCATAGCCTTGACTAGACGGACCTTAGTCAGCAAAGTAATGTCTCTGCTTTTGAATATGCTATCTAGGTTGGTCATAACTTTTCTTCCAACGAGTAAGCGTCTTTTAATTTCATGGCTGCAGTCACCATCTGCAGTGATTTTGGAGCCCCCCAAAATAAAGTCTGACACTGTTTCCACTGTTTCCCATTCTATTTCCCATGCTGGTCTTAGGGTCTCTGAATCCTTTCCTCTGTACTTTTGACTGGCTTCTACTGTCTAATGGAAGAAGTAAGAAATTTGGACTCAACGTATCTGCTCCAAACACTGTGGTTTGTCATCTTGAAATCCAAAAACAACCAGCCTCTCCCAAGTGGAAGTTTATGTATTAAAATGCTGAGGTCTGATGCCCATGGGGTCCCACTATACCCAGAAAGGCAGAAATAAAGTATCCTCTTGGATTCAGCAGCTTTGATGCCTTTTCTTTTAAATCTCCAGACTCTTTGCTCTACCCTGCCGACCGCCAGCATTCCTGGTTGATAAGTGTCCTTACCTTTATTCTCATTCAGGGTCAGAGAGGAGGGTGAAGTTTCCCTTTAATCTCAAAGATGCATTGGATGTGGTCTTATAAGGTCCTGACGTTGCTCATCTGTCTGAGCTTGATTCTTGCTTTGCCCTGTATCTGTTTCCTTTGAAATTTTAGTGTGTATTCAAGCTTGGTGATCACTGATCTAGAAGTGTGTGTGTGTGTGTGTGTGTGTGTGTGTATTTGATGAAGCAATCCCAGGTGACACAGTGCTAAAGAATCCGCCTGCCCATGCAGGCAATGAAAGGGACACGGGTTTGATCCCCGGGTCGGGAAGGTCCTCTGGAGGAGGAGATGGCACCCATCCAGGATTCTTGCCTGGAGAATTACATGGGCAGAGGAGCCTGGCAGGCTACGTCCGTAGGGCAGCCTAGATCCGACATGGCTGGGCACACACACACACACACACATTTATTTGGCTGCACTGGGTCTTGGTTGTGGCATGCAGGATCTTTCTGACCTTCTTTGATGCCTGTGGGATCTGTTGCTGTGGCGTGTGAACCCTTAGTTGTGGCTGTGGGATCTGGTTTGATGACCGGGGATCAAACCCAGGCTCCCTGCATTGGGAACCTGGAGTCTTATCCACTGGACCACCAGTGCACGCTCAGTCGCTAAGTCACATCTGACTCTGCAGTCCCAGGGACTGTAGCCCACCAGGCTCCTCTCTAAGCCTAAGTGTGACTTTCTGAAGGGGCTCTTTGATTTTCCCCCTTAAGGGAAGTGTTTAGTCAGATATAAGTCTTGGTCCTTCTGGGTAGACTGTTACGTCACCTTTTTTCACATAAAGTTGGCTGCCTCTCTATAACTCAAGTTATTCATGATCTGTACAATTTTAACTTTTCTACCTAAGCACCCATTTTTTTTTTCATTTCAGAATCAGAAATGTTAAAAAAGTATATAAAGAAAAGACTGGAAAAGTGGAAGTATTGAAAGGTAAAGAAAAACTTTCATTGTTTCACTGACTTCTTAAAAAAATGGAAAAAGTTCCGTGTAAAACATTGTAGATTATAGATACGCAAAACAGAAAAAAGTACAGACAGCCTGCCTCCACAACCCGGACGCTCACCACGGTTAAGAGCTGGACATAAAACCCTGCCAGGCGTCTCATGGACCCACTCACCCACTAAAATAGAAGCACACAGACAAAAATGTCACTTCATTTTAAAAGATGACTTTGCCATTAGCAATACTTTATTGTATTTCACCGTAAGGGAAGAATATCTAGACTTAAAATGGATAAATTTTTATACTAGTCAAGGAATATACATAGTTCAT
>SJYA01013179.1:6793-18373 GCA_006410615.1 Neotragus moschatus
ACTAACGTCCATCTAGTCAAGGCTATGGTTTTTCCTGTGATCATGTATGGATGTGAGAGTTGAACTTTGAAGAAGGCTGAGCGCTGAAGAATTGATGCTTTTGAACTGTGGTGTTGGAGAAGACTCTTGAGAGTCCCTTGAACTGCAAGGAGATCCAACCAGTCCATTCTGAAGGAGATCGGCCCTGGAATTTCTTTGTAAGGAATCATGCTAAAGCTGAAACTCCAGTACTTTGGCCACCTCATGCGAAGAGTTGATTCATTGGAAAAGACTCTGATGCTGAGAGGGATTGGGGGTGGGAGGAGAAGGGGACGACAGAGGATGAAATGGCTGGATGTCATCACTGACTCGATGGATGTGAGTCTGAGTGAACTCTGGGAGTTGGTGATGGACAGGGAGGCCTGGCGTGCTGTGTTTCATGGGATCGCAAAGAGTCAGACCCAACTGAGTGACTGAACTGAACCATGTTGCTGTTGTTTAGTCACTAAATAATGTCCATCCCTGCAACACCATGGACAGTAGTAGGAAAGATTCTCTGCCCTCCACTATCTCCCAGGGTGTGCTCAAATCCAAGTCCATTGAGTCAGTGACGCTATATATCTCATCTGCTGCTGCTCTCTTCTTTTGCCTTCAATCTTTCCCAGCATCAAAGTCTTTTCCAATTAATCAACTCTTCACATTAGGTGGCTCAAGTATTGGAGCTTCATTTTTTGCAACAGTCCTTTCAGTGAATATTCAGGATTGAATTCCTTTAGAATTGATGATTTTAATATCCTTGTTGTCCAAGAGATTCTCAAGAGCCTTCTGCAGCACCATAGTTTGAAAGCATAAATTCTTCAACATTCATCCTTTTTTATGATGTAACTCTTACATTTATATATGACTCCTGATAAAACCATAGCTTGAGTTATACAGAAATTTGTTAGAAAATTTTTACTACTTTTTAATACTCTCAGAAACCTCACAAAACCATAGCTTGAGTTATACAGAAATTTGTTAGAAAATTTTTACTACTTTTTAATACTCTCAGAAAACCTCACAAAACCATAGCTTGAGTTATACAGAAATTTGCCAGAAAAATTTTGCTACTTTGTAATACTCTGTCTAGGTTTGTCACAGCTTTACTTTCAGGAGCAAGCATTTTTTAAATTTCACAGCTGCAGTCACCAGATGCTGTGATTTTGGAGGTCAAGAAAATAAAATCTGTCACTACTTCTAATTTTTGGCTTCTATTTGCCATGAAGTGATGAGATCAGATGCCACGATCTTAGTTTTTTTGTTGAGCTTTAGGGCAGCTTTTTTACTCTCCTCTTTCACCTTCATCAAAATCTTCTTTAGTTCCTCTTCAGTTTATCCTGTTAGATTGGTATCATTTGCATATCTGAGGTTTTTAGGGTATTTCTCTTGACAGTCTTGATTCCAGCTTGTGATGCATTCAGCATGGCATTTCAAATGATGTACTCTGCATATAAGTTAAATAAGCAGGGTGACAATATGTAGCCTTGTCACATTCCTTTTCCAATTTTGAACCAGTCCACTGTTCCATGTAAGTTTCTTACTGTTGCTTCTTTGCCGGCATACAGATTTTTCATGAGACATGTAAGGTGGTTTGATACTCCCATAACTTGCAGAATTTTCCACAGTTTTTTGTGATCCAGAGTCAAAGGTGTTAGCATAATCAATGAAGCAGAAGTAGATGCTTGTTTTCTGGAATTTCCATGCTTTTTCCATGTTGGCAATTTGATCTCTAGTTCTTCTGCCTCTTTGAAACCCAGCTTGTACAACTGGAGGTTCTCCCTTCACATAGTACTGAAGCCTAGCTTGAAGGATTTTGAGCATAACCTTGGTAGCATGTGAAAGAAGCACAATTATACAGTACTTTGAACATGCTTTGGCATTGCCTATCCTTGGGATTGTAATGAAAACTGATATTTTCTGATCCTGTGTGCTGGGGTCCAGCCCCAGTGGATCCAGGGTGATTCGAAGGTGGAGATGGAGTCAGCATCCTAGGAAAAACTTATTTAATTACAGATATAGGGATTAGAAAATTAGCAGAGAAAAGAGGCTGAATAACTTGGCTTACATGGAACACCAATCACCACCTATGTAGGCCACAGGCATCTTTCCATTATCCCGAGGGACAGGAGGCACTGAAGCCTCCCCAGTCTGATCTTAGAAGCCCAGGCAGAGTTAGTAGGCTTGGTGAGGACCGATATGCCAGATGGGAATTTGGCCAGAAAATAGTAGGATTTGTTAGAGGAGAAAAAGAGGCTGAATAACTTGGTTTACGTGGGATACCAATAAAATTCCAAGACAAGGAATTTGCACCATCTATGTTGGGCCACTGGCACCACTTGAATATCGGAAAGTGCCCCTCCTTGGGCACCTTTTCACGTGGACTTGAAAGCCGGGGCAAGTAAGCAGATGTGGGGGGCACCCACGCTCCAGATGGGAATTCAGCCAGAAATACAGAAAACAAGAAAGAACGACATGACATGAGGGAATCAGTCTTTCCAGAAACTGATCCGTTTTCTTTATTTTCAGTTTTGCTTATATACCTTTTGTTACACATAGGGATGAATACAGAGTCACGCGGGGGTCAGCAGACCTGACCCTTGTCAAAATCAGGTGCTTCACATAAATATATAAAAAAGTTTTCAGGGTTTTACATCATCTTCTGGCCATGAGGCCTGCTGGCATTTTATGACCCTTTCTTTCTGATAACCAAAAAACTTATTTTTTCCAAGGGTGTTTTTTCTTAAACCAAGCACCACCCTCCAAATAAAGTTGCATTCCTATAGGGTGAGGATGTAGTGAGTTACAATCAAGAAAGGAATTTATTTAATCCAAGGTTAACATGATTAATCTTAAAGGTTAATATTTATTTCTCTTATATGCTAGTTATATTCATTATAGGGGCAGGGAGTATGGAGATTTAGCAGCAAACATCAGTCTAACAAATGAAATCTCTTCACCAATGTTCCCCTTAAGATCTATTTAGTCTTAAGTTAGTGATAAAGTTACATTTTTACATAGCAAGGACACAGTGATTATAACAAAGTACAGCGGTCTATAACAAAAGAGAAAATTCGTTAACTCAAAAAGTCTAGTATTGCTAACATCAAAAACTACTAATTTCCTTTCCTATATTCCAAATACATTGATTAATATATTCTCAGCTGCCTAAGGATGTGGAGGCCTGGCAACAGTCATTGACTCAACAATGAGAAAAGCCTTATGCTAATTAAGACCTTCAAAATACTCCAAACTCTCTGTGCTGTTTATGGTTGAGAGATAGTAAACAATCATGTGCATAGTGGCAGGAGTATGGATAATCCTGTCACACAAACTAGTCTCCCTGCAGAGAGGTTTGACCTGAGACACCCTTGTTACACCCAGGGCAGGGAATTAGTAGCAATTATTGACACAATAAATGAAAAACCCTTCACCAATATACTTCTTAACCAACCCACTATACTAATAAATTTTAACTTCCCAAAAGAATCTGCCTTTAGTAAGTCTAAAGCATCTCGTGCCTCTCATGGTTGGGAGGCTGTAAACAATCACATGTGGCTGGATGAACCTATACAGGCAGGCTAGATAACCTTCAGAGGAGTTCCTAAGCTGAAATACTCTTGTCACGCCCAGGAATTTTTATTAACTGGAGCTGTAGGTTAACTCCTTCTCCGAGAGAAATGGTTATGGGGGAGAGCCCCCCGTAAAGTCAGAGGTGTAGGTGAGAGCATAAAACAGACTCTGGTTTTGGGGGTAGATGCTCGGGAACAGGGGATTTCCTGAGGCCTGATCACGCCTTTGCGTATGCCAAGCCTCCTTCCTCATGACCTTTGCCATGGGCAGAGTTCCTCACACTGGCCCCCGGCACCTGTGGCCTCTGATGAGTTTTTCAAATTTGCTGGCATATGGAGTCAGCACTTAAACAGCATTAGCTTTTAGGATTTTAAATAGCTCAGCTTGAATTCTATCACCTCCACTATCTTTGATTGTAGTAATGCTTCCTAAGGCCACTTGACTTCACACTCCAGGATGACCAACTGTAAATGAATTATCTAGATCATTAGCTTCTATTAAGTCTTTACCATTTCTGTCCTTTATGGTGTCCATCCTTACATGCAATGTTCCCATAATATCTCTAATTTTCTTGAAGACATCTTTACTGTTTCCCATTCTATAGTTTTCCTCTATTTATTTGCATTGTTCATTACAAAAGGCCATCTTATCTCTCCTTGCTCTTCTCTGGAACTCTGCATTCAGTAGGATATATCTTTCTGTATCTCCCTTAACTTTCACTTCTTCTTTTTTCCTCAGTATTTGTAAAGCCTCTTCAGACAACCACATTGCTGTCTTCCATTTCTTCTTTTTTGGGATGATTTTGGTCACTGCCTCCAGTACAATGTTACAAACCTCTGTTCACAGTTCTTCAGGCACTCTGTCTACCAGATATAATTCCATGAATCTATTCATCACCTCCAGTATAATCTTAAGGATTTGAGTTAGATCATACCTGAATGACCAAGTGATTTTCCCTACTTTCTTCAACGTACGTTTGAATTTGGCAATAAGGAGTTTATGATCTGAGGCATAGTCAGCTCCAGGTCTCATTTCTGCTGATTGTATAGAGCATCTACATTTTTATTTTTTGGGGGGATGGGGACTCCAAAATCACTGCAGATGGTGACTGCAGCTTTGAAATTAAAATACACTTGCTCCTTGAAAGAAAAGTTATGACCAATCTGGAAAGCATATTAAAAAGTAGACACATTACTTTGCCAGCAATGGCCCGTCTAGTCGAAGCTATTGTTTTTCCAGTAGTCATGTATGGATGTAAAAGTTGGACCATAAAGAAAGCTGAGCACCGAAAAAAATGATGCTTTTGAACTGTGGTGTTGGGAAAGACTCCCAAGAGCCCTTTGGACAGCAAGATGATCCAACAAGTCCATCCTAAAGGAAATCAGTCTTGAACATTCATTGAAAAGACTGATGCTGAAACTGAAACTCCAATATTTTGGCCATCTGATGTGAATAACTGACTCATTGGAAAAGACTCTAATGCTGGGAAAGATTGAAGATGGGAGAAGGGGATGACAGAGGATTATATGGTTGGATGGCCAAACCAACTCAATGGACATGAGTTTGAGTAGACTCCAAGAGTTGGTGATGGACAGGGAGGCCTGACATGCTGCAGTCAATAAGGTCACAAAAAGTCAGACACAACTGAGTGACTGAACTGAACTGAACTGAACATCTTTAGCTGTAAAACATTTAGTCAATCTGATTTCACTCTCGACCACTTCTTAATGTCCATGTGTAAAGATGTCTCTTGGGTTGTTGGAAAAATGTGTCTTCTATGAGCATCATATTCTCTGGGCAAAACTTTGCTAGCCTTTGCCCTGCTTTTTTTTTGTGCTCCAAGGTCAAGCTTGCTTATTACTCTGGTTATCTCTAGACTTCCTACTTTTACATTGCATTCCCCTATGATGAAAGGACATCTGTTTTTCACAGTAATTCTAGACATTGTTGTAAGCCTTCATAGAACTGTTCAACTTCAGCTTCTTCAGCATCAGTGATTGTGGCATAGACATGAATTACTGTGATCTTGAATGGTTTTCCTTGGAAATAAATTAGGATCATTGTCTTTTTGTCTTTAAGTTTTTTTTTGTTGTTGTTTGTTTGTTCGTTTTTTAATTTGGGGGATGATTGCTTCTTGTTAGTTTCTGCCATATATCAACGTGAATCAGCCATAGGTATACATACATCACCTCTTTCTTGTATCCCCTCTCATTTCAAACCCCATTCAATCTCCCTAGGTTATCACACAGCACTGATTTAGAGTCCCTGTGTCACACAGCAAATTTCTACTTGCTTTCTATTTTACATATGATAGTGAATACATTGCCATACTAGTCTCTTAATTTGTCCCACCCTCCCCTTCTCCCAGTGTGTCTACAAGTTTATTTTCTATGTCTGAATCTCCATTGCTGCTCTGCAAATGGGTTCATCAGTACCACCTTTCTAGATCCCAAGTGCATATATTAATATACAATATTTGTCTTTTTGATTTAGTTTACTCACTATAATAGGCTTTAGGTTCATCCACCTCACTGAGACTGACTCGGATATGTTCTTTTTTTACAGCAGATCAATATACCATTGTAAACACACACACACACACACACACACACACACACACACACACACTACAATTTCTGTATCCATTCATCTGTCAATGGATATCTAGGTTGTTTCCATTTCCTAACTATGGTAAAAAGTGTTGCAATGAATATTAGGTAGATGCTCTTCTTTCAATTCTGGTTTTCTCAGGGTATATGCTGAGTAGTGAAATTGCTGGGTCATATGGCAGTTCTATTCCTAGTTTTCTTTTCTTTTCTTTTTTTTTTTTAAGAAATCTCTATACTGTTCTCCACAGTGATAGTATCAATTTACATTACTGACAACAGTGTAAGAAGATTTCTTTTTCTCCACATCCTCTCCAGCATTTATTTTTGGTACATTTTTAAATGATGACCATTCTTACTGGTGTAAGTTGGTACCTTATTGTAGTTTGATTTGAATCTCCCCAACAATGAATAATATTAAGAATCTTTTCATGTGTTTGTTGGCCATGTATATTTCTTCTGTGGAGAAATACCTGAATAGGTCTTTCACTCATTTCCTTTATTAGGTTGTTTGTCTTTCTGGTATCAAGCTGCATGAGCTGCTTGGATATTTTGGAGGCTAATCCTTTGTCAGTTGTTTGCTTGCAATTATTTTCTCCAATTATGAGTGTTGTCTTTTAATCTTGCCTATTGTTGCCTTTACTGTGGAAAAGATTTTAAGTCCTATTTGTTTACATTTGATTTTATTTTAACTACTCTAGGAGTCAAAGAGGATCTTGCTGTGATATACGTCAAAGAATGTATCACCTATGCTTTCCTCTAAGAGATTTGTATTCCATTGACTTACATTTAAATCTTTAATCCATTTTGAGTTTACTTTTGTGTAAGTTGTAGAAAGTGCTCTAATTTAATTATTTTACATGTAGTTGTCCAGTTTTCCCAGCACTAGTTACTGAAGTGGCCGTTTTTTTCCTCCATTGTATGTTTTTGCCTCCTTTATCAAAGATAAGTTGCCCATAGGTGTGTGGGTTTACCTCTGGGATTTCTACCTTGTTCCACTAGTCTATACATCCATTTTTGTGCCAGTACCTACTCTCTTAATGGCTATAGCTTTGTAGTATATTCTGATGTCAGGAAGGTTGATTTCCCCAGCTCCATTCTTCTTTCTCAAGATAGATTTGGCTATTCAGAGTCCTTTGTGTTTCTACACAAATTGTGAATTTTTTTCTTCTAGTTCTGTGAAACACGCTATTGGTGACTTGATAGGGATTGCATTGAATCTATAGGTTACTTTTGGTAGTATAGACATTTTCAAAAAATTGATTCTTACAAAACAAGAACATGACATATCTCTGCATCTGTTTGTGTCATATTTGAATTCTTTCATCAATGTCTTATAGTTTTCTTCATATAGGTCTTTTTTCTCTTTATGTAGGTTTATCCCTAGGTATTTTATTCTTTTTGTTGAAATTGGTAATACATTTTTTCCCTTAACTTCTCTTTTTGACACTTCATTGTTAGTGTATAGGAATGCAAGGGATTTCTCTGTGTTAATTTTATATCCTGTGACTGTATTATATTCAGTGAAATGTTTAGTTACTCGATTGGTTCCAACTCTTTGTGACCCCATGGACTGGAGCATGCCAGGCTTCCCTGTCTTTCACTATCCCCTGGAGCTTACTCAAACTCATGTCCATTGAGTTAGTAATGCCATCCAACCATCTTATCCTCTGTTGCCCAGTTTTCCTCCTGCCCTCCATCTTTCCCAGCATCAGGGTCTTTTCCAATGAGTTGGCGTTTTGCATCCAGTGGCCAAAGAATTGGAGATTCAGCTTCAGGACTAGCCCTTCCAATAAATGTTCAGGGTTCATTTCCCCTAGGATTGACTGGTTGGATCTCCTTGCAGTCCAAGGGACTCTTAAGAGTCTTCTCTAACACCATAGTTCAAAAAGTAAAAACCATAGCTTTGCCTATATAGACTTTTGTCAGCCGAGTGATGTCTCTGCTTTTTTAGTATGCCACCTCGGTTGGCCATAAGTTTCCTTCCAAGGAGCAAGCATCTTTTAATTTTATGGCTGCAGTCACCATCTGCAGTGATTTTAGAGACAAAAATAAAGTCTGTCATTGTTTCCACTGTTTCCATATCTAGTTTCATGAAGTGATGGGACCAGACGTTCGTTTTCTGAATGTTGAGTTTTAAGCCAATGTTTTCACTCTCCTCTTTCACTTTCATGAAGAGGTTCTTTAGTTCTTCTTTGCTTTCTGCCATAAGGGTGGTGTCATCTTCATATCTGAGGTTATTGACATTTCTCCCAACAATCTTGATTCCAGCTTATGCTTCATCCAGTCCAGCATTTCTCATGATGTACTCTGCATATAAGTTAAATAAGTAGGTGACAATATACAGCCTTGACGTATTCCTTTCCCTATTTGGAACCAGTCTCTTTTTCCATGTCCAGTTCTATCTGTTGTTTCCTCATCTGCATACAGATTTCTCAAGAAGAAGGTCAGGTGGTTCCTGGGTAGGAAGAATAAATATTGTGAAAATAACTATACTACCAAGTGCAATATACAGATTCAATGTGATCCCTATCAAATTACCAATGGCATTTTTTACATAAGTAGAACAAAAAAGTTCACAATTCATATGGAAACACAAAAGACCCCAAATAGCCAGAGCAGTCTTGAGAAATAAGTATGGAGCTGGACGAATCAACCTTCCAGACTTCAGATTATTCTACAAAGCTACAGTAATCAAGAAAGTATGGTACTGGCACAAAAACAGAAATATAGACCAATGGAACAATGTAGAAAGCCAAGAAATAAATCCATGTGTCGAGTCCAGTTCAACAAACACATTTTCCAAAAGTGCGATGCAGTCGGAGAATGAGAAACAAGACACAAAAACTGAGTGAAAGGTGAAGATCAGGGGCCCAACACTGCTCCAAGGTGAAGGTGCAGAAACTGAATCCATGCCAGCTTTATTATACTCAGCCATGAAGGAAAGAATGTGTGTGAAGTTAAGCTATAACTCATGTGGCCTTCAGGGCCAAAGAACAAAGTGATCACTAACAATTGAGTAGCTAAGAAACAGTAATCAATAACAAATCAGTAACTAAGACTAATATTTTTCCCTTCAGATTTTCCTCCAGAGGCATAAAACATGTGACCCTGAGACACCAGTTAGAAAAGAGTCTGGGGTCGGTTTTTTGACTCCAGGATCATATCTTGTTTTCAAGATTATGAATTGTTTCCTCTGGATTTGTTCCAAGATTGTCATGCCTTAAAGCATCCAGTTTATCAATAATTATAAATTACTTCTGCAGCCTTTACAAGGGCCTGATTTTCTTCTATTCTTCCTGTCTCCTACATCCATGCACCTATGAGTACATTATTTTTAACAAAGGAGTCAAAAATATACAATGGGGCAAAGACAGCCTCTTCAATAAAGGGTCCTGTGAAAACTGGACAGGAGTATGTAAAATAATGAAGTTAGAAAACTTCCTAACACCATACAAAAAGATAAAATAGATTAAAGACCTAAGTGTGAGACCAGAAACTATAAAAATCCTAAAGGAAAACATAGGCAGAACACTCAATGACATAAATCAAAGCAAGGTCCTCCATCACCCACCTCCTACAGTAACAGAAATAAAAACAAAAGTAAACAAGTGGAACCTGAGTAAACTTAAAAGCTTTTACACAACAGAGGAAACTATAAGTAAGGTGAAAAGACAACCCTTAGAATGGGAGAAAGTAAAAGCAAATGAAACAACTGACAAAGGATTAATTTCCAAATTATACAAGCAGCTCATACAACTCAATACTCAGAAAACAAATAACCCAATCCAAAAGGAGGAAAAAGACCTAAACAGACATTTCTCCAAAGAAGCCATACAGATGGCTAAGAACAGATGAACAGATCAACATTGCTCATTATTAGAGAAATACAAATCAAAACCACAGTGAGATATCACCTCACACTGGTCAAAACAGTCATCATCAAAAAATAAACAAACAAGATGTGGAGAAAAGGGAATGCTCTTGTACTGTTTGTGGGAATGTATATTGATGCAGCCACTATGGAAGATGGTATTGAGATTCCTTAAAAAACTAGAAATAAAACCACCATATGACCCAGCAATTCCACTTTTAGGCATACACACCCTGAGGAAACCAGGGTTGAAAAAGACACATATATCTCATTGTTCATTGCCCCACTATTTACAATAGCCAGAACATGAAGCAACCTAGATGTCCATCGACAAATGAATGGATAAAGAAGTTGTGGTACATAAACACAATGGAATATTACTCAGCCACAAAAAGGAATACATTTGAGTCAGTTCTGATGAGGTGGATGAACATAGAACCAATTATACAGAGTGAAGTGAGTCAGAAAGAGAAAGATAAATATTGCATTCTAACACACATATACAGAATATAGAAAAAATGGTTCTTAAGAATTTATTTACAGGGCAGCAATGGAGAAATAGTCGTAGAAAATATACCTATGGACATGGGAAGAAGGGAGGAGAGCATGAGATGTATGGAAAGAGTAACATGGAAACTTACATTACCATATGTAAAATAGATAGCCAAGGGAAATTTGCTGTATGGCTCAGGAATCAACCAATCAAACAGGGGCTCTGTATCAGCCTAGAGGGGTGGGATGGGGAAGGAGGTGGGAGGGAGGTTCAAAAGATAAGGGGTGTATGTATACCCATGACTAATTCATGTTGAGGTTTGACAAGAAACAACAAAATTTTGTAAAACAATTATCCTTCAATTAAAAAAAAAATTAAGGAAAAAAAAAACTTCCCTCTTAGAACTGTTTTTGCTGTGTCCCATAGGTTTTGGATGGTTCATACTTTCATGTTACTCATTTCTGTTTGTTTATTTGCTTTTTAATGTCTTCAGTGACCTGTTGGTTATTTAAAAGTGTGCTGTTTAGCCTTCATGTGTTTGTGTTTGTTTACACTTTTCTTTTCCTGTTGTTGATATCTAGTCTCATGCTGTTGTGGTCAGAAAAGGTTCTTAATATGGTTTCAGTGTTCTTAAATTTACTGAGACTTGATTTGTAGCCTAAGATGTGATCTATCCTGGAAAATGTTCTATGTGCCTTTGAGAAAAATGTGTATTCTGCTCTTTTGGAATGGAATGTCTTGAAGACATCAGTTAAGTCTATCTGCTCTAACCTATGATTTCAGGCCTCGGTTCAGTTCAGTCACTCAGTCGTGTCCTACTCTTTGTGACCCCATGCACGCCAGGCCTCCCTGTCGGTCACCAACTCCCAGAATTCATTCAGACTTAAGTCCATTGAGTCAGTGATGCCATCCAGCCATCTCATCCTGTCATACCTTCTTCTCCTGCCCCAAATCTCTCCCAGCATCAAAGTCTTTTCCAATGAGTCAACTCTTCACATGAGGTGGCCAAAGTACTAGAG
>SJYA01013182.1:0-11222 GCA_006410615.1 Neotragus moschatus
ACTTGAATCGTCCTTACCCATCGAGTCTCTTGACACATGACCCTGTCATGGGTGGGATTCCCACGCTGGCTCTTGGCAGCAGGCATATTCTGGTTTCCTTATTTTGGAGGTGTAGACACTCAGGGAAGCTCAGGGGGAACCCCTGAAATTCGAATTGCCTTGCCCATAGGATTTCTGCCACGTGACCCTGTCAAGGGTGGGATTCCTCACGCTGGCCTCCAGCAGCAACCCACTCCAATATTCTTGCCTGGGGAATCCCATGGACAGAGGAACCTGGAAGGCTACAGTCTATGAGGTTGAAATGAGTCAGACATGACTAAGTGACTTAGCAGGGGATTTAGGCGGGGGTGGATTCTGATTCAGGACCCAAGCTTTCAGAAAAAGCCCTGGGTAGGGTTAGGGGGCAATGATGGCTCCATCCAGCTAAGGGGACCTCTGCAGTGCTTCCATCTTCAGAGTGTAGAGGATAAGGCCCAGGTCCCCAAGATGTTTCCAGGGCCATTGGTGGGGAAATACCAGATGGATTATCCTCTCTTTCACACTGGGAGAAACACTTCCTTGGCTGTCCCTGTTTCTTTCCTCCTTTCTCCTTCACCCAAAGGACTTAAATGTAGGAAGAGGGTGTTCTTGGAGGTGTCCCTGGAAGACAGAGGGGTCATTTGATGGTGAAGGTCTTGGCCTGGAGAGTAGAAGGTGCATGGAGTGAGGGGTCTCAGGAGGATGGATAGGGCCCCCAGAAGGAAAAGGGAAGTAAAAAGTAGGTGGTGATCAGAGATCACCTTGGCAGAAAGCTGTATGGTCCAGAGTTCAGACACGGCCCTTGGAGGGGTGAAGGGGTATACAGAGGGGCACATAGAGCACAGGGTCTTTGAAGGGAGGAGGAAACTGAAAAGTGGAGGGGGATCCTGGAGGGTGGAGGAGGGATCCTGAATGGTGGAGGGGTTGGCCTGGAGTGGTGAAGGGCCCAGGAAGAGGGGACAGGACCACAGAGGGTAGAGGGGGGTCCTGGTGGGTAGAGAGGAACCCCAGGGTGTAGAGGACCCAGTTCAGATGGCAGATGGGGGGTACCTAGAGGGATGAAGATTCTCCAGAGGATAGGGGGACCCCAGTGAGAAGAAGAAATTGGAAGGTAGAGAGTAGAAGAGGGCTGGGGGAAAGCCCTGGAGAGTGGATGAGGCCAGAAAGGCAGTGGTGGCCCAAAAGGCAGAGGGCTCAGTCTGGGGGCCTTAAGACACCCTTTAGGGCAGGCAGCAGAAAGTTAATCTGAAGGGTAGAGGGGGCCCTAGAGGGAAGAAGCCTGGCCTGGAGCCACAAAAGACTCCCTGAGGTCAATTGAAAACGGAACCCCAGGGACTTTCCCAATGGACCTTCTGGTCTTATCAGGGGTCCTCCCTTCCTAGCCGAGCAGGTATGCTACTTTCAGCACTCAAAGGCATCTAAACAACTCTAAACACGTAGATCACTCTGGGGGCCCAAACTTCTTCCCTTCCTCCAGAAGCCCCTGGGTGCTCTGGCCTGAGTGAAAAGGGAACCCTAAGGACTTCCCTCAATGGACCCTCAGGTCCTCTCATGGGCCCCTCTCTCTCCCAACCAAGCAAGCACACTGCTCTGGCGACCAAAGATGCCCAAACCACTCCTAGATTGCTCCCAGTGTTCAAACCATCCCCCTCCTTCATCAGCTAGTCCCACACTGGTCCTCCAGCATAGACCTTCCCCCATTTTCCTCCTGCTGAATACTTGGTCAACCCCAGGGTTCTTCCTATCTGCCTGCTCCCTGAAAGATGCCCACTAACACCTGGTAGGTATTCTGGGCATGGGGAGACATGAACTGCCTGTCATCTCTCACTGCCATCTTGCATCTATATACTGCTTTTCAGATTCTTTTGCAGGCTATAAGCGTTATTCCCTCTCCTCTAAGGGATTCTTGCCCACAATAGTAGATATAATGGTCATTTGAATTAAAGTCACCCATTTTCATCCATTTTAGTTCACTGATTCCTAAGATGTCAATGTTTTATCTTGCCATCTTTTTCTTGACCATGTCCAATTTACTGTGATTCATGGATTTAACATTCCAGATTCCTATGCAATATTGCTCTTTACTGCATTGAATTTTACTTCTATCACCAGAGAGATCCAAAACTGAGCATCATTTCCACTTTAGCCCAGATACATCATTCTTTCTGGAACTCTTAGTAGTTGCCCTCCACTCTTCCCTAGTAGCATATTGGACACCTTGTGGCCCAGAGAGCTCATCTTCTGGTATCATATCTTTTTACCTTTTCATACTGTTTATGGAATTCTTCCAGCAAGAATACTGGAGTGAGTTGCCATTTCCTCCTCCAATGGACCACCATTTGTCAGAACCTTCCATTATGAATTGTTCATCTTGGGTGGCTCTGCATAGTATGGCTTATAGCTTCATTGAGTTATGAAAGCCCTTTCTCCGTAAGACTGTGATCCATGAGGGAGGAGTTACCTTTTAGCCTACCGTTAAAGGTCTTATGCCCCAAATAGTATTTTCTGAGATCTAGGGTGCAATTTCTAAAAGCATCTATATCTTCTCACTTCTCTGAACTTTATCTCACCCCATGCTTGTGTTCTACACACCAATATTCTCTTTCATGGTAGATATTTAAGAAAATAATTTTCAATAGAAATATAAGATAATTACCTTTGGATTTCGGATGGAAATGCATTCGAATGTACTTTCTTTCACTGCTGTTGTTATTCAGTCACTGAGTCATGCCTGACTCTTTGTGACCTCATTGACTGCAGCACATCAGACTTCTCTATCCTGCCTCATCTCCTGGAAAGTACTCAAACTCATGTTCATTGAGTCAGTGATGCCATCCGACCATCTTGTCCTCTGTCCTTCTCCTCTTGCCTTCAATCTTTCCCAGCATCAGAGTCTTTTCCAGTGAGTCAGCTCTTCTCATCTGGTGTCTAAAGTATTGGAGCTTCAACATCAGTCCTTTCAATGAATGCTCAGGGTTGATTTCCTTTAGGATTGATTGGTTTGATCTCCTTTCAGTCCAAGGGACTCTGAAGAGGCTTCTCCAGCATCCACTGGTGGCTCAGATGGTAAAGAATCTGCCTGCAGTGTGAGAGACTAGAGTTTGATACTTGGGTCTAGAAGATGCCTTGGAGGAGGAAATGGCAACCTACTCCAGTATTCTTGCCTTGAGAATTCCATGGATAGAAGAGTCTGGGTCCTCTGGTGCCACCAATGATCCTACTCTATTCTCACTATGGGGCTTCCCAGGTGGCAATAGTCTAAATAATCCATCTGAAATGCAGAAGACTTAAGAGACTTGAGTTCAATCCTTGGGTTGGGAAGATCCTCTGGAGAAGAGCATGGTAACCCACTCCAGTATAATTGCCTAAGTAATCCCATGGACAGAGGACCCTGACAGGCTACAATCAAAGGGGTCACGGGGTTGGACTCAACTGAAGTGACTTAGCACGCTTGTATTGTCACTATGCATTTCTTGCTTTAAGCATATTTTGTTACGTTAATAGATATTCTCGTCTATTTTTCTTCTATTGGTTGATAAGTTAATCAAAAGAAGCTATTGTTACTTATCCATCTCAAAAGAGTCAGCACATAGCATTTTGTATGGTATTGTACTAAGAATCCAATCCATGCTTAAAATAATGAATAAGTGAATAAGTGAGAAACTAATGAGAAGCCAGATTTCTCACAGGAAATATTTAGGGAAAAGAATTTTAAGTACTTCTCTTGTCTTTAATTTTTGCAGAGACAACAATAAACTAATTTATGGTTCACTCTCATCTCTGAAGATTTCCCTTTCCTTTACAAAATCTCTTGAAACTTGCCATATAGTATGAAACTGTTATCTGCTCAGTTGTGTCTGACTTTTTGTGACCCCATGGACTGTAGCCAGCCAGGCTCCTCTGTCCATAGGATTTTCCAGGCAATAATACTGGAGTGGGTTGTCATTTCCTTCTTCAAAGATACATATTATAGCTTGGAATAATACATGAGTTCCAGTAAGTGGATTGGCTAGAAAAATGATGAATAAGGAGATTCCTTTACCAATAGTTCTTGTTAAGTTAAATGCATTGTTATTTTGTTGTTTCTGCTTCTGTCTTTTGGGTGTTCTTTCTCATTTACAATATAGGACCTGTTTAATTAATGGCATGTTTTTAAGGTTCGAGTCAATGAAGAAGCATAAGAAAATCCATTTGATAATTTATAATTCATTACTTAGACTGGAACACTCTTCTTATTTGCAGCATTTTCTATATGATGTTAGCTAATTGGTATTATCAGAGAGTAAGTATCAATTATTTTTGGCTTCTCTCTGTTGATTCCAATAAAGTAGAAGTTAAGCACAGTGAAATTTCACTATTTGGTTGTCAAAACACAGCATGCTGTTATTAAATAAGCTATGGTTAATTAACTTTATAGGTGTTTCATTTTGTTCCATTTTAAAAGTTCTAATCAATGAAGTAGACATAAATCTGAACTACATAAATTTGAACTAAGTGACTTAACTTTTAGAATCAAATAAGAAACAAAATTATCACTTTAAGTAGAAGTTATAATGCAAATGTAATCCTTTTAGCAAGAAGAATTGAAACATGAAATAGCTATCAATAGCCCTAGACATAAACTTTTAGACTTCAAGTTGGAATGCAGAAGAATAGGAAACACATTTATCTCATGATAATTAAAAGCACATGAAAAAATAATAACTATAGTAGTTTATGAGGCCAGTGAAGATCAGCAAACACAACGAAACCTCGAAGAACTTCAGTTCAGTTCAGTCGCTCAGTCGTGTCCGACTATTTACGATCCCATGGACTACAGTACGCTAGGCCTCCCTGTCCATCACCAACTCTTGAGTTTACTCAGACTCATGTCCATTGAGTCAGTGATGTCATCCAACCATCTCATCCATGGTTGTCTCGATTTCAGAGAAAAACAAGCCTTTCTGATATGAGTAAAAGGAGCTACAACTTTTGTGCCTCAAAAGGTAACTTGAGGATTGGCCCTGCACTGGAGCATTTTTGCAGAGACAAAAGTCAGATGAGTCCTAGATGAGGCTTGAGTAGGGAGACTGCAATACAGTCAAGATGGGCCCAGATCCAAAACAAATCAAATGGTCAAACAGTTCTTTCTGTATGCACACACTCAGATTTAGCATCCATGGCTGAAGCAAGGGTGAAGGACAGCAGAGAGTGACTGCTTAGTCCTTATGTTTCTAGAGCTGAAACATAAGGTTAATGAAAACCACATCACCCTGCTTTCCCTGCATAGTCCAGCTGAACCACGAACACAGGCGAACTCAGCCTCAGCTCAACATAAGGTGAGGAAAAATCAGACTGGTCAACTGTCACCCTAACCACCTGACAGAGCAAAGGATTTGTTTTATTTGAAAAAAGAAAAAAAAAAGTTACGATTCCAAAATATTTCTGTATCGCAAACTATTCCCCTAATTTTCATGGTTTAAAACACAAATACCTCACAATATATGAATATGAAGTTGGACATGAGCTGGGTCTTTTATACAGATAAATGCAAAAAATAAAAGACTTTTACAAAAGAATGTGCTATATTTATTAACAAAAAAGTGATGATCGTTGCTGTTTTTCAAAATCTTTCAAAATTCCTAACTGGAATATTAAAAATTTATTACTAGTTTAAATTAAACGTCTCAATACATTGATGAAAGCAATTATATTTAGTTTTTCTGCAACAGCTACTGCTTTGGGCTGTCCTGGTGGCTCAGTAGTAAAGAATCAATCTGCCAATGCAGGAAACTCAGGTTTGATCCCTGGGTAGGGAAGATTCCCTGGAAAAGGAAATGACAACCCATATCAGTATTCTTGCCTGGGAAATACCATGGACAGAGGAGACTTGTGGGCTACACAGTCCATGGGGTCTCAAAAGAGTCGGGTATGATTTAGCAACTAAGCAACACAAAGCTCTCTGTAGCTCTTTCTTTTTTTGTATTTGGCATGTTCATTAGCAATGTCTTAGCCCAAGCCCATAAAACTTTAATTCTTTTAGTTATTAAAAAAGACTTGCTAAAGTAATTAAAACCTGGGTTGTGTTCATTTAGACACTTCCATTTCACATTTGATTCAAAGCCCTCCTGTTCCATTCCTAGCACTGTCAGGCTGAGCACTCCAGAGTGGGGCTGGACAGGACAGTGCCTCTTCCACCAGGATTGCAAGTTCACTTCCTCTGCTGGGACATGGGGAGGGGTGCTGGTACCTGTTGACAGAACAGTGTACCTAGCCGTAGGCCTCACACAGTGAAGATAGTGACTGTAGGGACTGTGGTGACAATGCTGGTTGTCATTGTTTGTCTGCTTACTAGTGGACTGGTTCTTTATTGCTTCTATATTTTGTCGTCCTAATACATTTGCTGTTTCACCAAAAACTGGATCTTCCCCTACAAGTTCTGCTGGCCTGGGAAAGCCTCTTGACATACAACTTTTCTTTTCACTCCCCTTCCAGGTCTTGCCACAGGCAGTGTAATGCTCAGCCTGTTACAGCTCAGTTCCTGCCCCAGGACCTGGCCCTCTTGGAGATTTGTCAAGAGAGTCCAAGATGCTGTGACCATATGAAGGATCCACTGTACCTATGGATGGTATTTAACTTTCTTATGATAAATGGAGGATGTCTAGGCTCTAATTCCAGATGTCTCCTTCCTTCTGTGAACTAGTAGCAGAATAAACTGAGCTGTCCTGACTCAGCAGTTTCCTAAGGCAAGGGCATCACTTATGGGAATTTAAGAAAAGATGCTTCAGACATTTTCAAGTGAAGATGTTAGAAGGCAACCAATACAATATTGTAAAGTAATTAACCTCCAATTAAAATGAATTTTAAAAAAAAGAACTATATTCTTATAAAGAATACATTTCCTCACTCCCAGTTTACTTATTACACTTTTTTAAATTGTATTTTTTAATATAAATTTATTTATTTTAATTGGTGGTTAATTACTTTACAATATTGTATTGGTTTTGCCATATATCAACATGAATCTGCCACAAGTATACACGTGTTTCCCATCCTGAACCCCCTCCCTCCTCCCTTCCTATACCAATCCCCCTGGGTCGTCTCAGCGCACCAGCCCCAAGCATCCAGTATTATGCATCAAATCTAGACTGGTGACTTGTTTCAAATTATAATTTATATTGGAATATACTTGATTTAAAATGCTATATTACTTTCAGGGGTGCTACTGCTACTGCTGCTGAGTTGTTTCAGTCGTGTGACCCCATAGATGGCAGCCCACCAGGCTCCCCCGTCCCTGGGATTCTCCAGGCAAGAACACTGGAGTGGATTGCCATTTCCTTCTCCAATGTATGAAAGTGAAAAGTGAAAGTGAAGTTACTCAGTCGTGCCCAACTCTTCACGATCCCATGGACTGCAGCCTACCAGGATCCTCCATCCATGGGATTTTTCAGGCAGGAGTACTGGATTGGGGTGCCAGTGCATTCTCTCACTTTCAGGGGTACAGCAAAGTAATTCAGTTATACGTATATCCACTCTTGTTTTTTTTTTTTTTTTAGATTCTTTCCCTATATAGGTTATTAGAGAGTACTGAGTAGAGTTCCCTGTGCTATACCATAGGTTCATGTAGACTATCTATTATATACATAGTAGTGTATATGTATTAATCTCAAACTCTTAATTTATATTTCTCCATCTTTCCCCTTTAGTAACCACAAGTTTGCTTTCTATGTCTGTGAGCCTGTTTGTGTTGTACTGACTGTATTTCTTCATAGTTCAACAAAAGATTCCAATCTCTTCTGGTAGAAGAGTTCTATTCAGTTCAGTTGCTCAGTCATATGTGACTCTTTGCAACCCTATGAACCACAGCACACCAGGCTTTCCTGTCTATCACCAACATCCAGAGTTCATCCAAACTCATGTCCATTGCATCGGTGATGTCATCGAAGCATCTCACCCACTGTTGTCTCCTTCTCCTCTTATCCTCAATCTTTCCCAGCATCAGGATCTTTTCAGATGAGTCAGCTCTTCACATAAGGTGGCCAAAGTATTTTATTTTCACCTTCAATATCAGTCCTTCCAATGAACATCCAGGCCTGATCTCCTTTAGGAGTCTGGTTGGCTCTCCTTGCAGTCCAAGGGATTCTCAAGAGTCTTCTCCAACACCACAGTTCAAAAACATGAATTTTTTGGTGCTCAGCTTTCTTTATAGTCCAACAATCATATCCGTACATGACTACTGCAAAAACTATAGCCTTGACTAGACAGGCCTTTGTTGACAAAGTAATGTCTCTGCTTTTTAATATACTGTCCAGATTGGTCATAAAGTTCCTTCCAAGGAATAAGCATCTTTTAATTCCATGGCATCAGTCACCATCTGCAGTGATTTTGGAGCCTGCAAAAATAAAGTCTGACACTGTTTCCACTGTTTCCCCATCCATTTCCCATGAAGTGATGGGATCAGATGCCAGGATCTTAGTTTTCTGAATGTTGAGCTTGAAGCCAACTTTTTCACTCTCCTCTTTCACTTTCATCAAGAGGCTCTTTAGTTCTTCTTCACTTTCTGCCATAAAGGTGGTGTCATCTGCATATCTGAGGCTATTGATATTTCTCCTGGCAATCTTGCCTCCAGTTTATGCTTCCTCCAGCCCAGCACTTCTCATGATGTACTCTGCATAGAAGTTAGATAAGCAGGATGACAATATACATCCTTGATGTACTCCTATTCCTGTTTGGAACCAGTCTGCTGTTCCATGTCCAGTCCTAACTGTTGTTTCCTGATCTGCATACAGGTTTCTCAAGAGGCAGGTCAGGTGGTCTTGTATTCCCATCTCTTTCAGAACGTTGCACAGTTTACTGTGATCCACACAGTCAAAGGCTTTGACATAGTCACTAAAGCAGAAGTAGATTTTTTTTGGAACTCTTGCTTTTTCCATGATCCAGCGGATGTTGGCAATTTGATCTCTGGTTCCTCTGCCTTTTCTAAAACCAACTTGAACATCACGAAGTTCATGGTTCACGTATTGCTGAAGTCTGGCTTGGGGAATTTTGAGCATTACTTTACTCGCATGTGAGATAAGTGCAATTGTGTGGCAGTTGGAGCATTCTTGGACATTGCCTTTCTTTGGGATTTGAATGAAAACTTACCTTTTCCAGTCTTGTGGCCACTGCTGTGTTTTGCAAATTTGCTGACATATTGAGTGCAGCACTTTCATCTTTTAGGATTTGAATAGCTCAACTGAAATTCCATCACCTCCACTAGCTTTGTTCGTAGTGATGCTTCCTAAGGCTCACTTGATTTCACATTCCAGGATGTCTGGCTCTAGGTGAGTGATCACACCATCGTGATTATCTTTGTTGTGAAGATCGTTTTTGCATAGTTCTGTGTATTCTTGCCACCTCTTCCTAAAGAGTCCTATACCAGTGAACATAAGAATTTTATATGAAGATTCAGATATTCTTCTGACTCAGGATCACTTAGGAAGTTTGGTGTCTGCACTTGTATCACTGCATTATTTGAGTTGGCCACCAAAGTCTCNTTGTTGTGAAGATCGTTTTTGCATAGTTCTGTGTATTCTTGCCACCTCTTCCTAAAGAGTCCTATACCAGTGAACATAAGAATTTTATATGAAGATTCAGATATTCTTCTGACTCAGGATCACTTAGGAAGTTTGGTGTCTGCACTTGTATCACTGCATTATTTGAGTTGGCCACCAAAGTCTCCAAAAACATGGATCTCAACCAGTATCAACTTGCAACCACATGCAAGTATATCTCTGTGTGGGAGACTGCTGAAAATAGGTGTAAGTTATCTGTGGGATTTTCAATCCTCTGCAATTGTCTATAAGTATAGAAAGTATACAAACCTGTGTCTTAGACTATTTCATATTGTCATGGATGATATTAGGCAATTCTATCTAAAGAGATGAATGGCTAATGTTCCTTTGGGGCCATTTTCAGTTGGATAGTTGACATTTCAGCTTGAATAAAATATTCAAAGTAGCACAAAAAGTGCAAATTAAGATTGGTAATAGCTGTGGCATCAGATGAATTAATATCATATTCTGAAGTTATTATCGCATTCAAAATTCTATCAAGAAAGATGAAGAACTAGCTATATAATTACATAAAATATAGGCATCTTACATTTGCTTCTTGTGAAGGCTTTTAAAATGATTGCTTTGTGTGAATGTTTTAGCCATTGTTAACTATGTAATTAAAAATACTTAGCTATAGTAAATTTTAAAGTTTATTCTATCTGCTGTAACTTGAATAAGCAACACCAGCAGTTAAGCAAAGAAAAAGTATTCTGAAGTCTAAATGAGAGTGAGGGAAAACATGCCATTTCAGTATTCTGGTGCTTTCTGAACTTCTCAGATTGACAGATTGTTGTCACCACACTTATGCCTCTGAGGGACAGGGTTTGTTTTCTCATTGTCAGAGAAGAAAAATGGTTTTCTGGTAGTAACACTAGCATTTCTGCCACCTCTCTCTTTTTTTTTCTTTGTGGAGGAAATGAACAGATTCATGCTTTATTAACACACATTTAGAGGTCAACAGAATCTTCTAAGACATCAGATGGTGGAAAAACATGAAACAGGGTGCACTAAACTGCCTCTCTCAGGTGTCGGAGGTGCAGAGAGGAGATGGAGGAGTTGCAGGGATGAGGGCTCCACCCTGGGGATCAAGATGCTCCCTGGCATCCAAGGGATGGCTTCCAGTCCCAGGCTCTGCAGTGGTCAAGGACAGAGAACTGGGGGTCTGCTCACCCCAGGAGGACTGCCCTCCAGGACAGCCTGTATCCAGTCCTGGGCCAGGACCACCTGGATGCACAGCACAGAGACCGAGGTCCCAGAGATCGAGCTGGCCTCTGCAGAAGTTCCTGGGAAGCAGCCAACACATGGGACAGTCACCTGCCAGAGGTACTGCCTCCGCTCCCAGAGAAATGCCCCAAACAGGTGACATCGGGGCTGGAGATGCAGTCAGCGTGTCCTGATTCCTGGGCCTCCTCCCCACCCTGGGACTCGGGGACGCCGGGCAGGGACACGGGGCTCAGTGTCCACAGGGGAGGAGGTGCCTCCGTCACCTCCCGAGGGTCCCCAGACATTTCCTGTCAGATGCTGTGGCTCTGGGAAGACCTGTTCTCTCTGTTCCTCTTTTTTTCTTAATTTTTATTATTTTCCATCTCAGGTGTACATGAGTTCCCAATCTTAAACCTCCCCCCCCCC
>SJYA01013183.1:0-10977 GCA_006410615.1 Neotragus moschatus
ACTCTTAGAAGAGGCTCTGTAACTTTAAGATACTTCAAGCTTTGTGCCCCTCGCAGTTGGGGGCTGTAATCAATTCACAAGCTGCAAAAGGTCCGGGGAACTTGTTAGGCAAATGAGAGCATTTAAGTTAGAGCGTTACAGAGTGGGTAGAGCTGAAACACACCTTTCAAATGCAGAAGACTAAAGCCCAGAATTAACTTTTTCCAGAGACTATTAGAAGAATTAGAAAAAAGTACAATGTCAGGCAGATTCTTATTTTCTAGGTACATGCTCAGGAAATGCCAGGGGGAAACTCCGAGACTCGAATTGTCCTTGCCCATCGAGTCTGCCACTTGATTATGTCACGGGTGGGAATCCTCACACTGGCTCCTGGCAGCAGGCATATTCGGGTTTCCTTATTTTTTTTGGGTGTAGATGCTCAGGGAAACTCAGGGTGAGTCTCTGAAATCCGAATCGCTTTGTCCATCGGATTTCTGCCACGTCACTGTGTCATGGGTGGGATTCCCACGCTGGCCCCTGGCAGTAGAGAAGCTTGTTTGAAATAAGGAGGAGATTTCAATGAGGGGCTATACAAATTGAGAAGGACTGTGGCGCAAGTGTGCTAAGTTGCTTCAGTCCTGTCCTACTTTTTGCAGCCCCAGCAGGGTCCTCTTTGCATTGAATTTTCCAGGCAAGAATACTGGAGTGGGTTGCCATTTCTCTCTGCAGGAATCTTCCTCACCCAGGGATCAAACCTGCGACTCATACATTGCAGACAGAGTCTTGATTATTGTCCTAACCACCAGAATACAGTATTGAAGTGAAAAATGGTGAGGGGATGAAAATACAAGGACTGCAGGAGGGGAGTTCAAGGAGATCAAGATCCAGGTCAACTCACACATTCGCAGCATAGCCTCTGTGTTACATTTCCTTCCTGGCCTCCTTCATTCCCTCCCTTTCTTCCTTTATCTTGTCTTGGGAGTCATTTCTGAGCTCTGTGGAAATGCTAGCATTTGGAGGTTGCAGTTTTCTTAGTGGATTCTGTTTATTTAACAAATACAAGATTACTCATATTTCTCTCTTTTTTTGTATCAGATTTCGGTGAGTTGTATTTCACAAGTAATTTGTCTTCAAGGACTTGGTCCATTTTGTAAAAAGTTTTTCAAATTAGAATAACACTGTTTCATATCTCATATCTTTAGATGTTGGCAAGATCTAAGTAGCACTGGTTCATATCTTGCATCTTTAGATGCTGGGAAGATCTATAATGATATTCCTCCTTTTGTTACTGGTTTTGTTAATGTGTGTTCCCTCTTTTTTTCTTAATTGGTTTTGCTAAAAGATTATCAGTGTTAACGTTCTTCTTAAGAGAATCGCTAATGGACTCCATTGATTTTCTTGATTGTGTATTTGCTTTCTACTTAATTGACTTCTATACTCAGTTTTCATTTCTCTTTTTCAGTTATGGTTTTCCTGATAGCTCAGTTGGTAAAGAGTCTGCTTGCAATGCAGGAGATCCTGGTTTTATTCCTGGGTTGGGAAGATCCCCTGGGTGGGAAGAAGGGATAATTTACCCCCTCCAGTATACTTGGGCTTCCTTTGGGGTTCAGTTGGTAAAGAATCCACCTGCAATGCGGGAGATCTGTGTTCGATCCCTGGGTTGGGAAGATATCCTGGAGAAGGGAAAAGCTACCCACTCCAGTATTCTTGCCTGGAGAATTCAAGGACTGTATAGACCATGGGGTCACAAAGAGTCAGACATGACTGAGCGACTTTCACTTTCACTTTTCAGTTATGATTGTTGCTACTTTTGTAGAGTCTTGGATCATTTCCTTCTGTTTCTACTTTTATTCTAATGTAGGCACCATGGAAACTTCAAGGTTCTAAATTTTCTTCTAAGCATCACTTTCTTTTTAACCCACCAGTTTTGATAGTATATAATTTCTTTTGTATTCTATTACCATAAAATATTTCTATTTCTCTTAATGTATTCTTTGTCTTACACTCTGATTTTGTATGATATTAATATAGATACTATATACAGCCTACTCTGATTTGTGTTTGCATGGTATATAATTTTTTACCTCTTTAATATGTTTCTGTCTTTATGTTTNCTTTATTTTGTAGCCACCAGTTTTGCTAGTATATAACTTTTTTTGTATTTTATTACCATAAAATGTTTCTTTTTCTCTGAATGTATTCTTTGTCTTATAGTCTGACTTTGTATGATATTAATATAGATACTTTATGCAGCCTTCTCTGATTTGTGTTTGCATAGTGTATAATTTTTTACCTTTTTAATATGTTTCTGTGTTTATATTCAAACATATCTATATTTATAGACAGTATATTGTTTTGTCTTATTTAATCTGGTCTGATCATCTTGGATTTTATTTGGAGTACTTAAATTATTTACATTTAATGTAGTTGTTGATGTAATTGGAATTAAGTGTACTTGCCTGCTATTTGTTGTATCTTTTTTTTGTTCCTATTTTAATCTTTGAGTTTATTTTATTATTTTATTTTAAATATTCTATTGGTTTATTAATCATATCAGATTTTTAGGAGATTATAATGCTGAATGATTTTTTCATTTTTAAAATAATTTGTATTTATTTTTGGCTGTGCTGGGTCTTCATTGCTACATAGGTTTTTCTCTAGCTGTGGAGATCAGAGGCTCCCCTCTAGCTGCAGGCACGAGGTTCTCATTGCAGTGGCCTCTCTTGCTGTGGAGCACAGGCTCTATGGGGCACAAGCTTCAGTAGTTGTGGCTCCTGGGCTCTAGAGCACAGGCTCACTAGCTGCGGTGCACACGGACATAGTTGCTCCATGGTATGTGGGATTTTCCTAGACCAGGGGTCGATTTTCCTAGACCAACGTGTCTTCTACATTGTCAGCTGGAGTCTTCAGCACTGAACCACCTGGGAAGCCCAATGTTGAATTATTAATCTTTATTACATTTTACTTTGAGATGATATCACGTCACAACATGCAATGTCAGCCACTATAGTTTTCTTCCACTTCCCTGTTCTTGTCTTTGGTGCTATCATTGTCGTACATTCTACTCATAAATTTATTATGAATCTCATAGTTTGCTGCTAATATTTTTGCCTTAAATCTTCTAACAGAGAATCACCATTTAGCACAGTCTCTATAGCTCTGAGAGGATCCATGTTTTCATCTGCTGTCATCTCCCTTTGGCTTGAAGAACTTTCTGAGGCAGTTGTGTGTAGTGTGTGTCTGGTGGCCATCAATCCTATCATCTCTCATTTACCTGAAACCATTTTAATTTTCATTCAGTTTTGAAAAGTATTTTCTTGGGTGATTCAATTTTAGGGTAATAAATGCCCAATCCCAATATTTTACACATGTTCTTACACTGTCACCTGACTTTCATTGCCTCCAACAAAAAGTCAGTAATACTTATCCTTTTGTTCCCTGTATATAATGTTCCCTGTATATAAAGAGCAGCCAAACTTCCTTGGCTGCTCTTAACATGTTTCTGTTTTGTTTATTGAATTTCAGTAATTACATTGTCAAGTTTTCTGAGAATGGTTTCACTATCTTGTCTGGGGTTTGTTTAGCTTTTTGGATCAGTGGGTTTACAGTTTTCAGTAAATTTGGGAAATTTTTCATTTATCTTTTCTTAATATTTTTCTACACATCCCTTATTCTGAATCTCCAAATACACATACTTTATATATTTTTATATTATCCCACATGCCATTGAGTTTCCATTCATGTTTTTCTGCCTTTTTACTGTCTTTGGTTCAGTTTAGATAGTCACTACTGCTGTGTTTTACTTCCCATTCTTTTATTCTGCAATGTCTAGTCTCTTGTGTAATAAATCCAAATGTTCATTCCAATACTATGTTTTTCAGTTTCAGAAGTCTCATTTGTTTATTTTTCCTAGTTTTTCTCCCTGTTTATTTTTATGCTTCAGTGGAAGTGAGAAATAGATTTAAGGACCTAGATCTGATAGACAGAGTGCTTGATGAACTATGGAATGACGTTCATGACATTCTATAGGAAATAGGGATCAAGACCATCGCCATGGAAAAGAAATGCAAAAAAGCAAAATGGTTGTCTGGGGAGGCCTTACAAATAGCTGTGAAAAGAAGAGAGGCGAAAAGCAAGGGAGAAAAGGAAAGATAAGCATCTGAATGCAGAGTTCCAAAGAATAGCAAGAAGAGATAAGAAAGCCTTCTTCAGCGATCAATGCAAAGAAATAGAGGAAAACAACAGAATGGGAAAAACTAGAGATTTTTTCAATCTCTAGCTCTGTAGTTTCTAGGCTCCTAGACCTAGGAATTCAGATTTCTAACCAGTCTCAAAGTGTCTGTTCTTGGGATTCAGCCATCCCAAACTGACCTTGTAATCCTCCCGGATTTCTCTTCAGAAACCTGCTCATGAAAGTTCAATTAGAACACTAACCGTCAAAGACTCTACATGCTCCACTTCTAAAAAGGAAAACTTTCACACCACAGCCTGTAATGTGTGGTTTCAAGTCAGTGCCATCACACTCACAGGTNCCCAAACTGACCTTGTAATCCTCCCGGATTTCTCTTCAGAAACCTGCTCATGAAAGTTCAATTAGAACACTAACCGTCAAAGACTCTACATGCTCCACTTCTAAAAAGGAAAACTTTCACACCACAGCCTGTAATGTGTGGTTTCAAGTCAGTGCCATCACACTCACAGGTTTTGTTGTTTCCTCTTAGGATTTGTGCATCTGGTTGGAGGGGATGGACCCTGCTCAGGGCGAGTAGAAGTGTATTCTGGAGAAGCTGGGATCCCAGTGTCTGATGGGAACTTCACACTCCCCACTGCCCAGGTCATCTGTGCAGAGCTGGGGTGTGGCAAGGCTGTGTCTGTCCTGGGACAAGTACCCTTCAGAGAGTCTGATGGCCAAGTCTTGGCTGAAGAGTTCAGGTGTGAGGGGGAGGAGCCTGAGCTCTGGGTCTGCCCCAGAGTGCCCTGTCCAGGGGGCACTTGTCACCACAGTGGAGCTGCTCAGGTTGTCTGTTCAGGTGAGATGCAGGTTCCGGCCTTTCACCTCTGTGAACACCCTGTTCAGGTGAGAAAGTCATGTGATTTTGCTGAAGCTCTGTCTTCTTCTACCAGCATACTCAGAAGTCCGGCTCATGCCAAACGGCTCCTCTCAGTGTGAGGGGCAGGTGGAGATGAACATTTCTGGACGATGGAGCGCGCTCTGTGCCTCCCACTGGAGTCTGGCCAATGCCAATGTTGTCTGTCGTCAGCTTGGCTGTGGAGTCGCCATCTCCACTCCCAGAGGACCACACTTGGTGGAAGGAGGTGGTCAGATCCTAACAGCCGGGTTTCACTGCTCAGGGGCAGAGTCCTTCCTGAGGAGTTGTCCTGTGACTGCCCTGGGTGGGCTTTACTGTTCCCATGTTGACACGGCCTCTGTGATCTGCTCAGATAAGAAAGAAGGAAGGGATACTGGTACTCAGGATGCTCTTNCTTGGTGGAAGGAGGTGGTCAGATCCTAACAGCCGGGTTTCACTGCTCAGGGGCAGAGTCCTTCCTGAGGAGTTGTCCTGTGACTGCCCTGGGTGGGCTTTACTGTTCCCATGTTGACACGGCCTCTGTGATCTGCTCAGATAAGAAAGAAGGAAGGGATACTGGTACTCAGGATGCTCTTGGAGTGAAATGTCCCCAATAGCAGAAAGGGAGGGAAAATGGGCTTTGAAAGTTAAATATTTCATTGTGAAGTGTGGATCTTCTCATTGTTCATTCATTTTTCAGGTCAGGGCGAGAAGTGTGAAGAGGAATTATATATATATATTATAATATTATATATATATATATATTATTTTATTTTACTTTACAATACTGTATTGGTTTTGCCATACATCAACATGAATCCACCTCGGCTGTACATGTGTTCCCAATCCCAGATCTCCCTCCCACCTCCCTCCCCATACCATCTCTCTGGGTCAGTTTTTAAGCAATGTTGTTGCTTACATGTAATCATAGAAAACAATGTAGGAGCAGTAAGTATAGACGTCAGTATGAACCCCTAACCCAGAGCAGCAAAGAGAATGTCCCCAGCACCACAGTCACTGTTGTCCCCTCTCCTCGACAGGGAAAGCGCTCACCTAATTTCTGCTAACATAGTGTTTTATCAGTGTTTGAACTTTCTATAAAAGGATGCCGTGTGTTTCATCTTTTGTATCTAATTTCTCAGCCTCAGAATTACGTTTGGGATTCACACATGATGTTTATTGTGGCACCTTACTTTTTTTTTTTTTTTTATTACTCTAGAGTAGCAGTACAGGACCATGTACTGATCTGTTAGACTGACAGTAGATACCTGAGCTGTTCCCACCTCTTGACTATTACAAATATGATGCGACAACTTACCATGACAGGGTCTTTGATGCAAATATGTGTTACTTATTTTCCACATTTAACCCTTGGTCTTTTATTTTCATATTCTTAATCAAATGGTGTCCTTTGATGAACTCATTTCTTAATCTTATGGAAACATAAGTTACCAACTTTTTTCTGTATATTTAATGCTTCCTATATACTTTAAAAAAGAATTTTGCCTACTTGAAGATCTTAAAAAAAATTCTCTAAGAGTATCTTATGGAAATTGCATCATTTTTCTCTTGCATATTATTGTGCATTCCTTCTGGGATTGATATTTGTGTAAGATAAGGATCAGGGTTCATATGGACATCCAACTGACTCCGAATCTTTTTATGAAAAGACTCTTCCCCACTGCAGTGCTGCCTTCATCATAAGCAGAAGGGCAAGTATGTCTGTCTCATTTGAGACTCTCTATTCTTTTCCATGTTATCATTTGTCTATCCTTGCACCAAAACTGCATTTTCTTAATTATGACTTCATAGTTGTTCAATTGCCAAGTCATGTCTGACTCTTTGTGATCCCATGGACTACAGCACACCAGGCTTCCGTGTCCTTCTCTATCTCCTCGAGTTTCAAACTTTGTAGTAAGTCTGAATAATTTTAATTTACAAGAGTTACTTTATATTAACTCTTCTAACATCATTGCTTTTCTTACCAACCGTGCTGGTCACTCTTGGTTGCTTGTATTCTGTATGAATTTAAAAATCAGTTTGTCATTTTTCACCAAAAGAAAAGCTTAAGGGTATTTACATTGAGATTAGGTTTAGAAACTTGAGAGGAGACATAGAAATTTGAGGATGATTTACATTGGCAATGTTGAGCTCCCCATATCATTAACATAATACATCCCTCCATTCAGTTAGATCTTGAATTTCTCTCAGAGACTTTGCCCATGTTCTACTAGGTTTTCCCTAGATATTTTATTTTTGAATTATGATTATTTTTGTGAAAGTGTCCTGACAATGAATTCTCTTTGACTTGTTTTCATCTTTTATTTTTTTTTAATTTTGGTGTAATTGAGACTTATACAAATGTTTGAAAGATAATATAAAAGTTCCCTGATGACCTTTACCTGGATTTTGAAATGTTAGTATCAACATTTTCTTTAATCTCTCTCTCTCTGTGTCCTTTCTTCTCTGTTCCCCTTCTGCCCAGTTTCTTCCTGAATATGCAAAGTCTTTCTGAATTAAGTTGAGGACATGATATTCTTTTACCTTTAGGACACTTCTGGGAATTTCCTTACAGAACCAGAGTTCAGTCAAGTCTTTAAATGACTTCAGCTCCAGGTGACATCTAACTGCAGCACTGAAAGACCCAACTGAAAGCCTGCCAAACTGAGTCTTTTTCTGATTAATGACCCAAAGTCATAAGCAAAATGAAGTATATATATTTTTCCTTCAGCTACTAAATTTTGCCTTTTCATAATGATCAAACTGCTAACATCTGTTAGATCACAGAAAAAGCAACAGAGTTCCAGAAAAACATCTACTGCATTATTAACTACACCAAACCTTTGACTATGTGGATCACAACAAACTGTNCCAAAGTCATAAGCAAAATGAAGTGTATATCTTTTTCCTTCAGCTACTAAATTTTGCCTTTTCATAATGATCAAACTGCTAACATCTGTTAGATCACAGAAAAAGCAACAGAGTTCCAGAAAAACATCTACTGCATTATTAACTACACCAAACCTTTGACTATGTGGATCACAACAAACTGTGGAAAATTCTTCAAGAGATGGAAACACCAGACCATCTTACCTACCTCCTGGGGAATCTGTAGGCAGGTCAAGAAACTACAGTTAGAACTGGACATGGAACAACAGACTGTTTCCAAATTGGGAAAGGAGTATGTCAAGGCTATATATTGTCACCCTGCTTATTTAACTTATATGCAGAGGACATCACATGAAATGACAGGCTGGATGAATCACAAGTTGGCATCAAGATTGCAAAGAGAAATATCACAAACTCAGATATGCTAATGACACTACGCTTAAGGCAGAAAGGAACAGGAACTGAAGAGCCTTTTGATGAAAGTGAAAGAGGAGAGTGAAAAAATTGGCTTAAAACTCAACATTCAAAAAGCAAAGATCATGACATTTGGGCCCATCACTCATGGCAAATAGATAGGGAAACAGTGGAAACAGTAACAGACTTTATTCTGGGGGGCTCCAAAATCACTGCAGATGGTGATTGTAGCCATGAAATTAAAAGATGCTCACTCCTTAGAAGAAAAGCTATGACCAACCTAGACAGCATATTAAAAAACAGAGACATTGGTTTGCCAACAAAGACTCATCTAGTCAAAGCTATAGTTTTTCCAGTAGTCATGTATGAATGTGAGAGTTGGACTATAAAGAAGGCTGAGTGCTGAAGAACTGATGCGTTTGAACTGTGGTGTTGAATAAGACTCTTGAGAGTCCCTTGGACTGCAAGGAAATCAAACCAGTCAGTCCTAAAGGAAATCAGTCCTGAATATTCATTGGAAGTACTGTTCCTGAAGCTGAAGTTCCAATATTTTGGCCACCTGATGTGAAGAACAGACTCATCTGAAAAGACCCTGATGCTGGGAAAGATTGAAGGCAGGAGGAGAAGGGGACAACAGAGGATGAGATGGTTGGATGGCATCAGCGACTCAATGGATATGAGTTTGAGCAAGCTCCGGGAGTCGGTGATGGACAGTGAAGATTGGTATGCTGCAGTCCATGGGGTCACAAAGAGTCGGACATGACTGAGTGACTGAACTAAGTTTTGGGGGAAAATCTGCTATGCAACAACATAACCAGAACCTGAATTACTGATTTGAAGAATATCCTCTGGTCTTGCATTTTGATGTTTGTCCCTTATGATGAGCTAATGTGAAGGTGCACATATTCTCTAGTTCTTAGTTTCTGGTAACAAGCTTTTGGGCTCTAGAACTATTTGGTTTTCGTTATCATTTCTCTACAAAGATACGCATTTTGTCAGTGCTTAATTTCACAAGCACTTCAACCATGGCTATTTGAATTCTCTGTCAGGTAACTCTAGCAGCTGAAAACCCTGGGGAATTCTTTCCAGTGTCTCCTTCTTCCTTTCCGTTTTTCATGAGATCTATTTTATATGTGTTTGTTTTAAAGACAGATATTGAACAAATTGTAGAACTCCTTCAGAAAGAATTTTGTTTTGCTTCTACTTAGGTGTAGATTTGGGCTTCCCTGGTGGCTTAGACGGTAAAGCATCAAAGCTGGAGACGTGGGTTACATTCCTGGGTTGGGAAGATCCCCTAGAGGAGAGTGTGGCACCCACACCCTGGTATTCCTGCCTAGAGAATCAGCAGGGACAGAGGAGCCTGGAGGGCTATGGTCCATAGAGTTGCAAAGAGCCAGACAAGACTGAGTGACTAAGCACAGCTCAGGGATAGATTTAGCGATAAAACATCTTACTTCACTCATTCTCACAGCAACACTTGGGTTAAAAACAAAAGTTGTGATACTGTCAGAAGCAGAACTCCCCTTGGAGAAGGTCGACACTAAGATTATGATAACTTTACTGCTGGGTCACAACTTTCATCTTAGGCTCCATCACTAGGTCATTATTTCCCTTAACAGTTTCTTGTTATTCAACCCTTCCAGACCTCTGATCATTGCTGTTTCTGCAGGAAATCACACCCAGGTTCTGCCGCAGTGCAACGACTCCATATCTGAACCAGCAGGCTCTATGGCTTCAGAGGAGAGCTCTCCTTACTGCTCAGGTGAAGGTGTCACAGGACAGAAAACCATTCTCAACCCTGGGGTCACCGCACCATCGTCCCATTTCTCTCTTCTCAGACAGCAGACAGCTTCGCCTGGTGGACGGAGGAGGTCTCNTCTGCCGCAGTGCAACGACTCCATATCTGAACCAGCAGGCTCTATGGCTTCAGAGGAGAGCTCTCCTTACTGCTCAGGTGAAGGTGTCACAGGACAGAAAACCATTCTCAACCCTGGGGTCACCGCACCATCGTCCCATTTCTCTCTTCTCAGACAGCAGACAGCTTCGCCTGGTGGACGGAGGAGGTCTCTGCGCTGGGAGAGTGGAGATCCTTGACCAGGGCTCCTGGGGCACCATCTGTGATGATGGCTCGGACCTGGACGATGCCCGCGTGGTGTGCAGGCAGCTGGGCTGTGGAGAAGCCCTCAGTGCCACGAGGTCTGCTCACTTCGGGGCAGGATCAGGACGCATCTGGCTGGATGACCTGAACTGCACAGGAAGGGAGTCCCACGTGTGGAGGTGCCCTTCCAGGGGCTGGGAGCGGCACGACTGCAGACACAAGCAGGACACGGGGGTCATCTGCTCAGGTCCACGCTGCATGCTGTCCACAGGCAGGGAAGGGGTGGGGCCCTGGAGGATGAGGATCTGAGCCCTCAGGGAGAGATGCTGAAAGGACCAGAGAAGGAGGCTTCCTCCCATGGAGCCTGTCTGTCCAGTAGACATGAAGGCCGGGTGCTTTCACTTCCTCCTGCAGCAGCTGAGGTTCTGGTCCTTTCTTTTCAGCAGTGTTTCCTGGCAGAGCCTTTTCTCACAGGTTTTCTTGAAAGCAGGGCTCTCTCTCCTGTTACATACAAAAAATTTAAACCCA